>JAULJZ010000017.1:864504-879526 GCA_032270985.1 Heliamphora pulchella | reverse complement strand
TGATATGTAACAGGATCAACAATATTTAAAATCATGAGCAAGAGATAACTAACGCAAACATTATTCCAATCCATGGTTCAACTACTAATTGAATCCAATTGGAGTGAAAGCAAACATTATTCCAATCCATGGTTCAACTACTAATTGAATCCAATTGGAGTGAAAATAGAAGTTCAAAAAGTTCAAAAAATTTATAGAACATGTGTCTATATTTGCCCAACAATGACGACGATTGCTAGATTTGAGGGGATGAACATAATGTTAAGTTCCAATAGTAGGACAGATTTCCCAGAAATAAACATTGCAAGGTGCTCTGATCTCACTCTCAATTATAAAAGTATGATCCATATTTTAAGAAAAATGAAGAAACAACCAAAAAAATAATCCATGATGCTGGCCACTAAATCAATGAACAATCCCTCCAAAACCTGCTCTCTAATCAGAGAGATCAAATAAAGCAACAAGGACAAACTTTAGACTTGAATTATTGGTAAAATCATCACATTTACTAGTCTTCTTTGTATGTGACCAAACAACCTTATCTATTTTACCTCATCAACATATATTCAATTTCCACTACCCCCACCATTTCACGATTTTTCCATTCCTCATTCCTCTCTCTCCTATTCTTACCACACATCTATTTTAATATCATCATCTCAACTACACTCCTTTTATTCATGTGTTGTTTCTTAATTACCCAACATTGTTAGCTTTATCGCTGTTCTATAAATTTTTTGTTTCAATTTTTGGTATTTGTCAATTGCTTAATATATCAGAAGCACCCCTAGAAAAACATAGAAGTATGGTATGGGTACGTCAATATGACAAAACCTAGAAAAAGAATGATTTAGATGCGACTTGGTATGTCCATTAAAAATATATTTTTATAAATTTAGAGTAATACATTATATGTAACAATTAGAAAACCAAAATATAAAACTTAGTTAGATTTAGCATATTAAGTCATGCCAAGTAAAGAAAAAAGTCATATAAAACTAGCATCATCTTATGAACCAACTACCATTCCGAATGGTGGGTTGAGTATATACTAGGCATGTCTTGGGCATGACAAAAACTAAGAAGAAAAAATGTGGGTATGTGTTTCGTGGACGCGATACACATGCACAAGTACCTTGCAATTACTAGTACCCATATTTCCCCGTACAAGCAAGACATGGTCTTTGAAGTACCCATGCTTCATGGGTTTTGATCTACTTATTTTAAATCTTTTAATTCTAATGCTTCTCTCCAATTTTTTTATTTATCATTAACATATCTTTTAGGTTCATCCAATAAAACAATATCATATGCGAACAACATACACCATAGAACCTCATTCAGCATAGGTCTAGTCAATTCATTCATAATTAAGGCAAAAAAACCAAGGACTCAAAAGTTGACCCTTGGTGTAATCCTACAATGATTGAAAATTTACTTGTCTCCCAAACGTAATCTAATTATAGTTACAATTTCATACATGTCCTTACCTTTCGTCACTCCAATTTCCTCCAAAACCTACCATATTATATCTCTATGTACCTTATCATAAGCTTTTTCTACATCAATAAAACCGATATGAAATTTTTTTTTTTCTCTATGTACTTCTTTATTAGTCTCCTTAAAAAGTATATTGCTTTCATAGTAGATCTACCAATCACAAATCCAAATTGATTTTAACATTGTTATTAGCAATCTTAAGCGATGTTCAATTGCTTTCTCCCACAATTTCATCACATGATTCCTCAACTTTAAATCTTTTAAAAGAAAAGGAGATGCGAAAACAAAGAACTAATAGTTGAAGGAACATCAACACGAATTAAAGATGCCTGTGATACTATAGACATTATCATATATGAATCCTTTATTGTCATTACCTCAACTCAACATCGAAGAAAAGTAGAGTACCTCAATGCTATCCTTCCCAATCCAACAGCATAAGTAGTAGTCTTCTTTCTTATCACCTGTATGGTAGGTGTAAAGAACAATGTAGCAATCTCCACTGTAAAATTTACCCATGTCCTCCATGGGCACTGGAGTCTTGGCACTGCCACTAATGCGCCAAACCTGGAAAACCGGTAATATTAAATTTTTCCATCATAAAATATAGTCAGCCAAATAACATCAAATAATCCCTATATGACCATGAAAACAAATTAGTTACCAGACCTCAATTTTTCCACCACCTTCAAGCAAAGGTGGAACTTCCTCATTTATGGGAGCACCTTTGGTCATTCCCTTGACACCAACACCTTGTTGTTTCAGCAAAGCTACCAATCCACAGAACAGTTCAATACTCAATAACAATTTCCAGCAAATCTTTCAGTGTGTTTCACAACCAAGGAAATTAATCTACCTGCCACTTTTCCTCTTCCCTCCTCACCAGTTGAAGGTGCTGACCCTGATGGCCAAGAATCAAAGTTGGATTTGAATGAATGCCTCTCATAACCTTGAATGGTCCGGGTTAAACGTGTTGACTTGGGCCTATTTTGGCTACTGGCAAATTCCTGCAGATGTAATCTAAGGATGAGAATCAGACTTCTATAAACAACTTCAATTTAAAAGCTAAGCTTATACCTCAGCAGCTTGGCTGGCAGCTTTCCTGTCCTCCACTTGTGTTACCCGACCAACCCACACAAAAACCTCAGCACCACAGTCCAATAAATAGCATTTATTGTTTTCCAACATAGATTTGGAAAGTTCACCATCTACAGGCTTAACCTGGCCATCAGTGATGCTGCAAAAAGTGGCAATCATAACTTAGCATCTCACGTTGATGATTAGACATTGTAACAAACAAAAAAATTTTAACAATAGATCGCAAACTGAACAATGGGAGGATACATACAAGTTCTCTAATCGCAGACAAATTATTACTAGTGGAAAGCACAACAAGTAAACAAAGGAAATTCTTACGTAAAAGAGAACATAACAAAGAGTAATAGACTATCATGTATGCGTCAAAAATCTCTTAAGGGTATCCAATATTAGGCATTATTATAGGATCCCACCTATTTATGCTTGATCTCAAAAAAAACAAAGAAAACATACTTATTATTAGACTCGAAATCTATTTTTATGTGCACAATTTTCTGCTTGCTCAGTATTTTAGCCAACAGCAAATTCTAAAAGCTTCCTGTAACAGGTCTAATAAGCAAGACTGGACATTTTGTACAGCACAAATCATACCTAATATTAGACTGAGAATCTGTTTTTATGAGCACAATTTTCCACTTGCTCAGTATTGTAGCCAAAGGGGTGGCCCATCTATTAGGCGTATTCGACAGTCGCCTAAGGCCCCCAAAAATAATGAGGCCCCCAAATTTATAAAACCCTTTATAATATATATTATTATTTTTATGAGCTTTAAGATAAATCATATTAACAAAGATTAAGTATATGTTATTTATTAGGCCTACAAATAAAGTAGGCTAGGCCTCATTTAGTCAAATTTAAACAACTTATATACTAGAATTTTTTTTTGGGGGGGGAGGGGGGGTGGAAGATAATGTAAAACAAAAAAGCTTTATGAACTTCAATATCTTGTCGAGCAAAAAGTTTCTCATTCAATGAATTGCACTTCCTGAGATCAATAGGATTGTTGGAAAGAATTAATGGGGTTTACGGACAGCAGGAAGTGTAAAGAATTTGAGTTTTTATTAGGCATGCCTACTTGGTATGATATATTGTTTGCTGTCACTCGAGTTAGTAAAAACATACACTCAAAAGATATGCATATTAGTATTGTTATAGAAGAAGTAAAAGTTGTCATTTATATATATATATATATATATATATATCGAGAAGTTGGATTTACATCCTCTATGAAGTCAACTCTAAGAATTATAGAAAAAAATAAAAATTGAACCTATATTTCATTAAAAATGTGTAATTTATAGAAAAAGAAATTGAGGAAAATGCCAATGATGAGATAACACAATCTTCTCAATAATCTATCAGAATTACTTTGTTTTATATATTGTAGATCATGTTATTTCTTCAATTGAGAATAGGTTTGAACAGTTTCAAATGTATGAAGATATTTTTTATTTTTTATTTTTTTAAAAATTAAAAGTACTAGGTAATGATAGTTTAAAAAATATATATTTTGATCCTAAAATTCTTTTAAAACACGACACCTTTATTGATATTGATAGTTTAGATTTATTGTTAGAATTAAATGTTTTGAAAGAAGTTGTACCAACTGGAGAGAAAAAAAAACACTCCAATTGATGTATGAAATTAATTACAAGACAAGAATTTTTTTTTCAAATTTATGCATTGCTTATAAAATACTAGATTTGTGGTCCACACAAGGCCTATTTGTTTGTTACATGGGAGATACTAAATATACATACATTTTTACTTAAGCATATTTTTATATGCATTGAATATTTGTATACAATGCATCAACACTTGTACTTGTGGTGTACTAAACAAAAAACTGTATGCAATTAGAAATTCATTTTGTTAATTGAACTAAATAATTTCTTCTTACATTTTTGTCCTTTTAATTAACAGAATATTTTACATATTTAACCTTTTTGTAAGAAGATTGCATCAAAATAGAATGTTTCACCAAAAAATTATAAAACACCTAGTCTTTTCTTATTATAATAGCATAGATTATTAACAATTTTAGTAACAGTACCTTATACGGAAAGAAGTTTTTCTAAATTAGAAATAATAAGATCTTATATTAGATCGACTATGTTCCAAGAAAAATTAAGTGGATTCACAATATTATTAATTGAAAAAATATTTAAAAACTTAATTATGAAAATATAACCAATAATTTGAATTCTCAAAAGAAAAAATATAAAACTCTAAAAATAATAACAAAAAATATATAAATTTAAATATAAAAGGCCTCCGTTTAATATCTCGCCTAAGGCCCCCGTAATCGTCGGGCTGCCAGTAGGCAACAGCGAATTCCAAAAGCTTCCTGTAACGGATTTAATAAGCAATGCCGGGTTTAATAAGCAATACTGGTCATTTTGTACAGAACAGTAAGCAGGATCGATGAATACCTTCCACACAGAAGATGGGAATCAGGCCAAGCAGAAATGTGAAGGTGTTTTTGAGGAGCCAGATTACAGCGACCACTAATTTACTATGAACGTGCAATAAAACAATGGGACTTGGAGCCACTTCCAATTTTCGTCATGAGTGCATGCTGATAAGTAACTGGATTTACAGACTAGAAACTGGTTGCTTGAGAGCAAGCCAAACCATACAGACTAGAAACAAAAGTATACCCCACAGGGAATGGAGATGATGTTACAGATATAATCGAATGCTAACTAGAACAAATGGACTGATCAACAAGGAAAATGGAATAACATTTGAACAAAAAGATGTGGCTGTAGACTCATAGTAATTAATATTCAGCATAGTAAAAAAAGTATTAAAAAAGAAAAGAACTATATTGATCCAACAACCAGTCAAAGAAACATTAGATTGTGATTTTAGGGAGGTGATACTAACTACCTAGAAGAAATGAAGAAGATTCCTGTCCAAGTTCCTACCGCTTTACTTAAATAGTCGAACTAATTGACAACACATAGATGCGATCTTTTGGTTTCCAAGAATAAGAATCTCCTCCCTCCATAGTGACAAAATATAAATAAGAATAGTGAAGAAATAAAACCTAAAAACTTCAAACCTCATCTGGAAGTGGAAAACAAATTCTTTTACCATCATTGCCAAACAACAGAGCACCAAGAACACTTGGACAAAAAAATAGACAAATGACCCTCTTCATCACAGGAACACAATAAGGAGATGGGAATCAGTTTCAGTTCCTTTCCTTCCCTTAATCATCAGCAGTGTCTTCACCATTCTTTGGCATAATAGGGGCGGTCATTTTCACATATCCTATTATCTTTTTCCTCTTCTTTATACATCTTCACGTGAACAACATTCACAGGGTATCCTCAGTTCATAAAACTTCAGGGTGATATTCCAGTCATCCTCAGTTACTACTCTGTGTAACTGCTAAGCAAGCCAACTCCCATTCCGTAGATACCATATCCAACATTACCATGAGGAAAAGTGTGTTTTATGAATGCGGAAAAAGTATCACTGTTACTTGGAAGTGCTTTTTCATTTTTAACCATTAGCGATTACAATGATTTTGACATACATTTGTCCCCTCACTTGGACACAGCAACACAACTACCTATGACATTTTAAAGGAGTTTTAGCAGGGCACAAAATAATTTGGACACAAACTTAGCTCATGCCCCTTTTCCCGTAAGCCTCTTAAACAAGAATGGAGGAAGAAGAAGGGTGAGCCAAAAAATGAAAGGAAAGCAAAATCTCCCCAAGTGAATGGAAAGATGTTACTAGTGGAAAAAGGAAAGAAAAATTTGATTCATCACTTGAATCTTAGTAGCATAAATGCAATGAAGATTCAAGGAACTCAAATATGTTTGATGTTCTCAAGTCATGCATTACTGTGATGGCTAGTGAGGTAGATGGTGGCTTTGATCGATCGGCTGCTCCACAAGCAAAGGATGATGCTTCTAGTATTGTACCTTCTTCAAATTGGGAGAATAACAAGAGGTGATTTCAGGAAAAGATAACAAGTCTCAAAGTAGCCAGAGGGTTAGAGAACTCTTCCAATCAAGCCAAACTAAACAGTGTTAAATACATTGGGCAAGAGACCAAATTTGTTAAAGCAAGGGCAAGAAGGGGGTCACAAACCTCCTTAGTTTATGCAGCTTAAGTTGTGTGCATAATCTATCAGATTTTGAAAAAATGTGTGTGACCGTGTTTCTAGTTGGCATGGCCTCTCGAGCTGTGAGAGTTTTTCTATGTACACTGCACGCGTTTCCCTTTTGAAAGAGTGTTGCCTTCAAGCGTGTATCCAGCTCCATTGTGTCTATCCTCCAAAAAAAGAGTCTTCGCTGGGATAAAATCACCTTTTTATATGTTCATGGTAAATACTTAATAAACCCTATCCCATTTTACACGAACAAATACATGTCATTATTTTTCTAGTGGGAAATTGAAGTCACAGCATGGGTTAATTGCATTTATATACAGAAAGCAATATAATCATTGTTACCAATTCCAACTTGAACACAAAAGCAAAACTAGAGAGGAGAATACCTATAGAGTTTAGGAGGAGTCTTCTCTGGAACAACATCATCTTCGCTAGCAACCTTTTTGCCAATTGGAGCAAACCCACCAAAGATGACCCAGAATTCACCAGAATCTGACTCAGTTTGTAACTTCCCATCATCTGGCTCAGTGAACAACATTTGTTTTCTTGGTTACATAGATTGAAAACATTAATATACAAAATAAATTTTGGAGGAAGAATTAGCAACTAGTTATAAGTGCTTATTCAGGAGCGAAACCCATGGGTTAGAACAGTTAGCAAGGACCCAGCCTTAAAGGTTCAGAATCCCCCCCCCCCCCCCCCCCCCCCCCCCCAAAAAAAAAAAAATAAAGGAAGGAAGGAAGAAAGAAAGTCAAGTTCCTAGCACACATCCTTGACCATAACCAAACCCCACCCCCAGCTGCGAAAAAAACCAGCAATAAGTAGAAAGACATAAATTTTGAAGAAGATACAACATAGGGGATGCCATCACCTAAGTTTTAAATGCATTTGACCTTACCAACAATTGCAACGTCACATTTCCCCTCATGATACTTGTCCTTCAAAAATTGAATTACTTCCAATGCCTTGGCTCTTTCCTGGATATTTGAGTTTGCACCATTGAATTGGAAAATCTTATCTTTAGTGTCCAGGACAAACACATCATCATGATTCAGCGAGGAACGAGAAAAAGGGACCTGGACGACAAAGATCCTTTCATTCCATCAATCTTAGAAAAGATTCATGTTAAGCTCAGAAAGTTCACGTCTGGAGACACATACCTGCTTCAATCTGACAACTCTTTTACCTTTACAGACATACAACCGTGTTTCAAACTCTTCCTCTTCAGGTTTCTTGAATCCTGATGCAACACCACCCTCCAATGGTATAATACATGGCTTGAAGTACGATAGAAATTTATCAGACTCGTAACTTTGGAGCTCCCTGTGTTGTACTGCACGCCCGCCAAGAATTGCATCAAGTTCAACAGTTTTAATGGCTGCTGTTCCAGCTTCATCCTATTAAAAATTATAACAACAAATGAGAAAATAATCTGAAAATTAAATAAATAAATAAGGACACAGAAAGCATAGAGCATACCTGGCTTGTATCTTTCCCAAGCCAGAAATGGATGTCATGCAAATAAGCACCTCCTCTTCCAGGAGCCGTCTGCAGAATTTATGTCATATATAAGAGACGTAACTGCAGAGTATCAGCCCCATCCAGGGAACCAGTTTATTTATTCTAAAATTTAGATACAAAAAACAGTTGAACGTATAAATTTAGAACAAAAGTGAAAGGGGAAAAAATTGGCATGCACCTGCAAAACAATGTATGAATCGCCCCAGTAGAATTTACCATAATTGGATTTTGGCAAAGGAACGGGCTGGAAGTTCTCAATTCTCCAGATTTCAGTCCCTCTACGTGTGTCAAGAATAAATTCTAAAGTGAAAGTACAAATGAGGCATCTTAGCATTTAACAAAACAAGCATACCAACGCATGCAAGCACATGGAAATACTGTAATGCATTCCGTCTTTCTTATCGACAGTAGAAGTAAAATTAAATACAAACCGGCCTTGAGGCCATGGCAAAAAAGTGGCTACTTTGGGTTCCATATTTCAATTGAAAAATGAGACCCCCACTATGGCATAGTTTTACACCATGATAAATATACATATATATATATATATATACATACATATATATATATATACATATTAGGCCTCAATCAAAGACAAGGTACCTACCGACTTTAATTCTATCATAATCCACCTAGGTACAACCCTTAATACTAGTTTGAAAAGAAAACTATTTTTTTGTAGGCGAGTCCGAAGCAATTGATTTAATCTTATTAAACTTACCACTTAGGTCTAGCTCTTAATACCAAGCAAAAATACCTACTTTTTTTTATTACTGGAGGGTCCAAAGTAATGGATGGACGCTTTTCAAATGCAATGATTTGTGTATAAAATACTATTTTGATGTACCAATTGCAATAAATTTCATAGAAATTAATATTGTGAAATCAAATTTCATCAAATCTTCAGTCAATTATATCACAAGGAAGATTGAATAAATCAGCTCATTCATTTAAAAAAAAAATTCTAGATTAGTTTAATTAATATTTTTTAAATTATAAATGCAAGGTGGTAATATTTAAGTGATACTTTGGTCAATTGGTTCAATTTATTTTAGTATTATAGTTTTAGAGTTTATTTTGTATTTTTTATTACAAAACTGATGAAATACAAAGTTGCAAGACCAAATTTTATTTTATTGAATTCATATAATGGTTTTTTTTTTAAGTTTGATATTGTTAATCCTCACTTTAAAAGTTCATTTAGGGCCCGAAACAGTTAGGAATGGCCCTTAATTCATTTAGCACCCCACACCCAACACTTGGAAACAATATAAAATTCTTTCTTATTTGCAATTGAAGTATTATTGTAATATCCACCACGCACAAAGGCACAATAATACAGCATTCTTTCTTTCTTATTAGCATTAAAAGGAAAACTATTTATTTATTGTGCACAGTTCTTCAAGAAGGATACATTCTCTGACCAGCTCCCTGAAATGCGGGTTCCAAGGATTTTGCAGAGCTAGACATTGTGTGAAAACCAAGAAGAATTTTCAGGCTCCCTCTATCTGTTGTCTCAACTCCACAAGTTCCTACTGCAGAGAGAAACAGGAAATGGCAAGGACATAAGAACAATATTATGAAAATTGCAAGATAACAAGCAAAACAATTTGACCATGGTCATCTGCTTTAGCTGCAAAGCAAGTAATATAACTTCTCTTACATTGGATGATAGGAAACTACCAAAAACCAGACCTTGTAGTCATATAGATTTAGTATTTAACTGGTATACAACACTATGCATTAAACAAGTAAACTGTTTACTTGAAAACCCGACCAGTAAGAAAGAGACCAAGCGAATGGATCACCAGTTCAACAGTTTGTCATGTGAAGTGTATTTTTGTTATTTTAAATCTAGCTAAAGGATAGTTTAGTCCTTTTTACATTATTTGAATTTTCCATGGTTTTATCTCTTTACACACACACACACACACACACACACATATATACCATGTAATCCATTGTTAGGTATTAAACCTTTTGTCGATAGCAATAATAGTCTTCTTTCTTCTTTTTTGCTATCATGATATCAAAGCCACCATCAGAACCCTAGCTGCCGTCACCGCCAACGACCTCTTCCTTCGATGATGAACATTGAGAAACTCCAGCCCAGTCCAATGCCCTCTTCCTCTTCCTCTAGCGTCGAACTTCACCTCTACATTCGAAACCTTCGATCTCTGCATCGCGGATCCTTCGACCTCGGCATTTGAAAACCCTAGATCTATGCACCTTCGCCAACCTCTGCATTCGATCTGCTCTTTAGTGTTTGAAACCCTAGTCGACCACCGACGAGCTACCCACAACCCCTTCTCTTGCACCGCTAACCGTCGATGAGGTTAACCATCAACTTCCTAAGCATCGACAACTAAAAACAAGGTTCGCTGAACCTCTATTCAGCATCATTGACCATCGGCGACCATGCCAGACTCCTCCACCAACACTGGTGACCTCGCTAGAATCTTTGAAGCTATCTTTCCTCGGCTTTGGTATCCAAGCCTCAAGTCTGGAAGTTCCTTTGTTTTGAAATCTAGTTGTTTGGTTCTGTTTGCTTGAAGATCTGATTAGCTTTATCTCGTCTTCTGTTTCCAACATGCTGAGGATAAATTGCAAGTTATTAGCATCTAACTCAATGGAACTAACCATTCGTCTTGGTCCAATGTTATGAAAAACTTTCTTCTTGAAAAAGGTCAAAGGGGTTATGTAACAAGCTCAATTGTTCATCCGACAAATCCGAAAGCTGAGGGATATGACGCATCTATTGCAGTTTGAGACATGGAGAATGCATGAGTACTTACCTTGTTTCACAGGTCTATGGAACCAAGTATCGGCATAAACTTCTCAAAATATACGACCGCTAAGCATGTGTGGAATTGTCTACCGAATATGTACCATGCATCTAATTTTGCTAAACAATATGAGCTGGAGATGGCTATTCGAAGCACCAGCAAAATGACAAATCAATTCAAGAATTTTATAATGGGATGACAATTTATTGAGATCAATTGGGCAGTTATGGAACTTTCTAACTTGTTGCAACTCAATAGTTCAATATCGAGGGGCAGATGCTATTACAGTTTCTAACGGCCCTTTATGATTAGTTTGAGCCACTTCGTGGTGCTACTCTTCATCATTCCCTATTGCCTTCTGTTGATGAAACTATTCGCGAACTTATTACAGAAAAGACATGGTTCAAGGTTGCTCAGATGACTATTTGCTCCCAATCAGTATTTGTCACTCCTTCCTCGTCAGTAGGTGTTACTTCTCATCCTCCACTGTTGCCTACTCCCCCCTCCCCCCCAATCAGATTCAAGTAACGAGGAAGCCAAAATCACGTGTTGCAATGAATGATTGTAGTTTCTGCCATCAAAAGGGCCATTAGAAAACTGCATGTCTTAAGCTAGCGCAGAAGGACTACCCTCCCTCTCATTCATCCTTGCATACTCCGGCTCAATCTATCGCACTCCTGCTGCTCTTGTCGCACCTGTATCCAATGACACCACGTCTCTTCCAACCAAGTCATTAATAGATCTATTTCATCAGTTTCAGGCTATGCCCGTCTCTTCTAGGACTTAGTTACATGCTTCTATAACGACTTCTCATTTAGGTTCGCATAGTTCTTACTTTTCAGGTATTTCACACTCGACTTGGGTCTTTAACTCTTATTCTTCCCATCATATAACATCAAATTTGTCCAATTTTAGTAATTGTGTTCGCCCTTCTTCTGATATCACTGTTCACACAACAAATGGTTCTCCTACGTATGTTGTTTCTGTTAAGTAACCAATTATCCCAAAAGTTTAAGCTGTCAGGAAATGGGTCCAACAATGAATATCAAGTTATCCAACACTTCCCCTCACGTGCAACCGTGTTTCGCATGTGAAGAGACAAATAAACTGAACTAAATAGGTGCACCAACACACATAGTGCACAATAACAAATATAACAGGAAAATACATATCACGAGACTTGAACCAAAGATCTCGTGGAACTTGGACTCTGATACCATGTTAAGTAACCAATTATTCCAAAAGCTTAAACTGCTAAGAAATGGGCCCAACAACGTATATCAAGCTATCCAACAGTTTCTATTGGCTCAGTTGTGCCCTGCACCTCATCCTCTTCATCTATTCTTAATGTTTTCTATATACTGCAATTGTTTGTTAGCTTACTGTCTATAAGTTAGCTTTTTTATTCTGGTTTGAATGTCCTTTTTTCTTTCACTGGCTGTGTTGTTCAGGAACGGACATCCAAGAAGCAAATTAGGATCGGGCATAGAGCTGGTAACTTATACATTCTGGAAAGCTTACACATTCCAGTGGCTTCTTATGTTGTTATGTCATCTTTTTCCTTAAATTAGCATTCTTTCCCTTTTTACCATTGGCATTCTCTATTGGGACATTTATCTAGTTAACGTTTAAAAATTTTAATTCAGTTTGGTAGTTTAGGTAAAATGTCTGTCAATGATATTTCTGATGCAGTGGTTGTAAACTTACAAAATGTTAAATTTGCCTTTCAATAAAAGCATTTCTATTTATACCTCTTTTTTCTCTATTACTTATACAGATGTGTGGGGTCCTTCCCCCATTGCCACCAAGGGAGGCTCAGTTTATTATGTGTCTTTTATCGATGATTATAATCAGTCCTGCTGGGTATATCTTAAGTCTCACAAATCTGATTTATTTCGCATTTACCGCATGTTTTCACTTTATGGTTCAAACACAGTTTTACACTACTATAAAGATTCTTTGTTCGGATTGGGTGGAGAGTACTTTCTGATTGAATTTATCGATTTTTTAGCTTCCTCTGGCACTATTCATCAATTTTCATGTTCTGATACTCCCACTCAAAATGGTAGAGCTGTGCAAAAATATCGACATATTCTTGACATAGCTCGATCTCTTCTTCCATCCTTCTCTGTTCCTGCAATATTATGACGGTGTATCTTTTCAATTGTTCTCTCATTTCTAGAATCCCCCCTTATGAGAAGCTATTCGGCCACGCTCCTAATTACTCCTTGCTGCGAGTTTTTTGGTCCATTTGTTTTGTTCTTCTTCTCAATCAAGAGCAGAGCAAACTCAGTGGTCATTCTGCTCTATGTGTCTTCTTAGGATATAGCCTCCAGCAAAAAGGATATTGGTGTTACGATCCTGCTTCTAAATGTTTATATGTCTCATGTCATGTTATGTTTCTTGAACGTATTTCCTATTTTAATCTTCCTCCTAAATATCCTCCTGCCTCTAAAGACAATTTGGTTCATCTGGATCCTTTTTCTCTCAATATTCCTTTTGAGTAATTTACTTCTACCCGTGATGTCCATCATTTCCCACCTACATCCCATCCCTCTCAGACTTCATCTCTACCGTTGGTTTACTCTCGCCAGCCAATTGCTCCTTCTCTGCATTTAATCATTCGCTTCGACCATGCCCCTTCTAATCATGTGGCTTCCGACCCTCCTAAACGCCGCTAAGACTTGGTTTCTTGCATACTTATTTCTCACCTTCCTATCATGTTCTCTTTTTACTTCTATTTATGCTTATTCGAGCTTTGGTCTTATAACAAAGCGTGTATTGATTCTGATTGGGTTAATGCAATGTCTAACGAATTATTTGCTCTTCAAACAGCTAATACTCGGTAATTTTTTTCACTAACTGCAAGTAAAAAACTCATTGACTGCAGTGGGTGTATAAAGCCAAAATTCGCTCTGATAGCTCTTTGGAGCGCTACAAGGCTTGTCTGGTTGTTAAGGGCTTTTCCCAGAAGTATGACGTTGATTGTAAGAAAACTTTTGCTCCTGTCGCTAAGATGGCCACCATTCATACTCTCATCTCCGTCATTATGATTCGTTAATGGCCTCTCTTTCAACTTGATGTAAAGAGTGCTTTTCTCAATGGGCATCTTAATGAGAAAGTTTATATGCGTCGTCATTCGGATCTCTCTTATCTCCCAATCTTATTTCCATCGTGCCCTTTACAGTCTCAAGCAATCTCCTCATGCTTTGTATGAACATTTTCATTCTACTGTTACAAAGATTGGATTTCATCCTAGCACTCATGATTCGGCTCTCTTCATATATCATATATTTGCAAGCATTGTCGTCTTACTCTTATATGTAGATACATGATCATCACTAGCTCTGATTCTGCTGATATCCCTAAAATAAAGCAACATCGTTTTTGGTAGTTTGAGATGAAAGATTTGGATCCTCTTCGGTATTTTCTCGATATCAAGGTGGCTTCTTCTCCTAAGGTTAGAGGTGTAAGTATTTTTGAAAAAAAGGAACCAATCAAACAAACCGGCCGAATTGATCAGTTTTTGGTCGGTTTCCCGATAAAAGTGCGATATGTTCGGTTTTCTATATGACAATTTTAGTTTGTTTTAGTTCGGTAATAGTTTTTATATATTTTTTTGGAAAAGTCGACCGAAGTGACCGAATAATACAATTCACAGCTTAATATTTAGTCCAGCCATCTATTGAACAGAAGGTAATTTATTACACCCTCAGAAGTCGATGCTTAGTTTCTCACAAAATTACTTTTGGGGGGAAACAACCCTCACCCACCTATCTCTCTCTCTCTCTCCAGTGCTTAGTTTCTGGCAATAACACTTTTTTTGAAAACACTCTTCACACTCCTCTCCCTCTCTCCCCTCTCAAACCTTAGCCAACTCAGCTCTCTCTCTCTCTCTCTCTCTCTCTCTCTCTCTCAAATCCTATCCTGTTCTTTTCTCTCTCCTCGATGATCTCACTAAGAAGAGACTCAAGCACTCAAGAGG
>JAULJZ010000017.1:827379-838563 GCA_032270985.1 Heliamphora pulchella | reverse complement strand
TAATGATGTAGAGTGGACAATATATATATATATATATATAGCCAAACCTCGCAAGGCCTCAAGTTTTGTAGGATGTTTTGTTAGACCATGTAGCAACCCTAATTGGTGCATAAACATATATAATATGTTCCTTGGAGGATGCTATTATACACTACTACTGATGATATAATATCAATTTATTTTCAATGTTCAATATAGGTAATGAGCACATGAAGTAGAAGATCATAGCTACAAAGCAGTGTAGGCGACCACAACTACTTCGGCATCAATATGGAACCAAAACTAGAAATGAAACAAACTATGCTAAGAAAAGATATGGTGTCAAATCACTAAATGAAAGAACTTTTAACTGCACT
The DNA here is from genome assembly GCA_032270985.1 of Heliamphora pulchella. Taxonomy (NCBI): domain Eukaryota; kingdom Viridiplantae; phylum Streptophyta; class Magnoliopsida; order Ericales; family Sarraceniaceae; genus Heliamphora; species Heliamphora pulchella. The sequence continues at coordinate 838,207 of JAULJZ010000017.1, read as the reverse complement.
GGTATCAGCTTTAAATCCTTGCATGAACTTCTAGCATAGACTTCCACCATTCACCAACATTTTGCAATGTAGAAATGCTAATCACTTGAGCATGTCTCCAAAATGTTCCAAACATTCTAGGATAGAGATGTGTATCGAAACTTTCATATATATTAGTGCACAACACTTCCCTAACACCAAGTAGACACATTAACCTTGGATGTCGGTGCGCTTCCCATCAAAACTGTGAAATACTCTATCTTGCATGTAAAGTTTGATTCCAGAAGACAAAAAAATGAAGGTCAAATTGTAGGAAACCATATATAGAACACAATAAACAATGGAAGTTTGTCAAACTAGATCTAACTGCAGACCAACAAACCCAGCAAATATAGATATCTACGGGAAATCTTGAATGCATGCATTTTATTGAGAAAATTGAACATTAGAAAATGAAAATCTTTGCATTTAAACTTGATAAGAAAAATCAATTACATCCAGCTTTTCCCATTATTCATATCGTGATGGTTACCATGTGCCCCTTGAGGTCATGCATGCATAATTGCATATTCGTGTGGAAGGCATGCATAGGATGGGACAGCTTACAGATCATTAGAACTAAAGTTTCATAAACACCCACATAGAATACCTCATTTGTGTCCAACGTGTGAGATTAATAGATATTGTTCTGCCAATTTGTTAGTAGCATAAGCATTTGCAGCAACGAAATACCAGTCATAGTTTTAGAGTGTTCGTCCTGGGAGGTAACAAAATCAAGTCTCTTGAGCATTGGTTAATTGTTTTCCCCAACCATGTGTGCATGTGAATTATGCTTGGCTCTTGATCGAGAGGTGAAAACAAAGGGCTACATGAGGTTGATACATATTGCCCATTCCCGATAAGCTTAAGCTTCTAGGGCAATTGGTTACCTAAACCAACATAACCAAGCTTATGCAACAAAATGACAGTAAATCAGTGGAAAAAATAATTGAAAGCAAATGTACTTTTGAAAAAATGCCACAAATGTCATGCACTACAACTCCACTTTCTTATTTTGATTTAAGGACAAATAACAAATATTTAAACTTGATGGAAATAGATTTTAGCTGTATCCACTGGCTGACCAGGCTAGTAGATCGTTACCTTTATCACAGCAAACCTTTCAGGTTTTACTTCAAACTTTGCAATCTTCTCAACGACTGTAGCCACTAAGATCCTTAATTTGTGATTATAACCGACCACAGTCACCTACAAAAAATCAATGGACAATAAAGTTCATAAGTGCACGAGTATTATGTATTGAGCAACAGTGATGTACTTTCTTTATCAATAAATATGAATTCTATCACCAAAGCAGGAACAGTGATACTTTATTAGAAACTACTTCAACATATTTACCGATTCAGCGTAGATTGGAGGTAAACCTATCACAAACTTTACAACATGAACAAATAGAAACATTCAAAGGCAATTTCTGTGCAACTAGGGGCAGGTTTTAGTTCTTCCAATGTAGAAAATGCAACGATTGCCCTCAGCATTGATTTTAAGTTGCCATGAGGACTGGAGCACAGCATCAGATTGTGACCTAGTAGTAGTTCCATACCAAAAACCCATGTGTACACATACACATATAACTCAATAACATCTAGTGTTTTCTACCAAAACTAAAGTCTATTTAGGGTATGAGGTGGTATAAAAGGCACAAGGACTTGGGAAGGTGAGGAAAGAAAACTTTGCAGCTCTTCTGAGGTGGTGTGTAGTAGGTCTGAAATAGTCTTAACAGTCAGAGAGACAAGTTCCCCTAGGTTAAAGTCTGAGGAAGCTAACTAAAACATGGTAGACATGTACTATAAATTTTCAATTGAATAGGCTGGAGAAATTGAGACTGTTGTGCAATGAAGCTTGACCATTGAGAATGTGAAGTTTAGATACAACTCCTAGAATCTTGCGTTCTTTGCTTCTCCTCTTATTCTCCCATGGCTTTCTGCCTGTCATTAACCCCAAAACCAGACACTAACAATCAATTTTTCAAACCCCAGAAAGGTTACTTAAGAATGAAAGAATTCTAGCAAGTTTATTCTTCCACATTCTGTCACATTGTTTCATCCTTCCAGCACTATGAATTGTGTTAACCTAGTTTTAGTAAACAAACAATACAAATTCCACATAGGCCTCCTTCATGGGTATGTTGTTTAAGCTGTGCCAATAACTTGTTTTCAGACTAGGTGCTCAGAGGGAAATATATTCAACTTCCAGAAGAGATTCCCCAGTTGGAAAAGGAGCTCTACTTCTACACATTGGTTTCAGAATTACTCGGTACAACTTGCACTCCTAAAGTTGATTTCGAGAATTGAGCCACATAGCAAACTCAGAGGAAAAGTAAAAGAGGGTGTCTACACGTAGCACATGCAATTAGAGCAGCTCATAATATAAAAACAAGGGAGAAGACCATGCTAAAAAAATCAATCCAAAGTTGTAAATCAGCCCAAAATAAAATAGAATACACAAATCTAGTATACCATCAGGCAGAATTTCCAAATAATAGAAAAACAAAAAGAAAAGAGTTACCCGAAATCCATTATCAGTGTGGTTTATTGAATAATAAAGACCAGCAACCTGAGCATAGTAAGCTGAAAGATGCAAAATAGAATAAGTCAGTCCATAATTTAGCTGACGAATAAGGTCTTCACTAAAGGGAAAGCCTAACAAGTAAAATATAATCCAATAGTAAAATCAGCAGAGCTATACTGCCCTTCCATCCACCAAAACAGTAATACAGATCTTTAATGTAGTCAAAGTAAGATAAGTCAGTAGGGTTAAATTTCAAAAAACTATTGTCTGTCCTGGAAAAGGTAAAAATGAAAAGACCAAGAAGCACACTCGATGAAATGCTTGTCGAAATCAAGTTTGAAAGTTCTCCTCAATATTGATTACCAACAAATTGTTAAATGAGTTTTTAAAAATTAGGTTTCATGATAAAATGGAAAAGATTCGAAACAATTATTTTCTCAAACATATGAAAAGTCTAAAGAAACAAAGAGCATAAAAGGCCCCTTAACTTTTACTCTTCATTCTCATTACAATTTATAGACTCACCATATTCATTCAAGTAATCCAACAACAGATGTGTAAAAATGTCAGTAAGGACTGCTGCTTCAGGGGATGTGCCAGAATAGGGACAATTAAAATCTACTTTAACGTATGCCTTAGGAATGGAGAACATCGTATCAGGCTTGTACCACAATCTTGAATAGGGTGATTTCCTTAATAGAAGTGGACACTTAGCCTGTTACAACCGTCAAACATATCAAGAACCCAGAGGACTCAAATGATAATTACACTGAATTAGGTTGATACACATATCATACCTTCTCTAGGACATTCTTCAGAGATAAGTCAGTAGGAATGAACACATTGGGAGCAGGCAGATGCAGATGTTCGTTAGGGGCTGATTCTATCCATTGCTGAAATATAATACAGATTTTTGGGTTTAAAATTGGTCTAATTTCAGGAGCAAACATTTAGAAAACTCAATGGCATTTCATGTAACTAGCATCTGACAGCAAACCTGAATCATGGAACCTGTGATTTTCTCGACTGAGTATGCAGTTCCATACCATGGCTCAATCTTGTCAGTATGCCCTTCAAATTTTGTTGACTCCCAAAAAATTCTGTTGAACAAGGAGCTTATTGTGATTGCAAGCAAATTTAATAGGCAGTAGAAATAGCGAAAACATAATCATAACATTCCATCAACATAGGCCAGAAGTAGTCCGAATACATAAGACTTCGCAATTAATAGAAATGGACGCAGTTACAGGTTTCAAGTTGGAATAGGATTTCAAACTGACCCCAGAAATTAGGAACAACTATACGCACACCTATTTTTCTTACTTAAATATCTGTATGTGTGACAATCCAGGTATATCTTTGTATTCCACTAATATTATTCTTAACTTGAGTCCATTGGATGAGTATGCCTTATGCCTTAATTGCTAAGATTATGTGCTGGTCCCATGGAGTGTTGAGCTCCTGGCATAAGAATTCTTAGGTTGCTCAAGTGTGATATATATGAGCTTGCCTTTTACCATGACTAATGTTTTGTCCCATCTTTGGGTGAAATGTGTTCACAAAATGGAAATGGTTCGTGCTAAAATATGTGAATGACTTGCGATACCTTGTATGACTTGTGCTTATGCATTTTTCTCTGAGATGAAGCGAGCCTTGAGAATGAAAATGTAGAAAGACGTTCCACGCATTTAGTTAGGGGCACATGAATGGGACTTACCTAACTGGCTTTTAAATTTAGTCAGGGGCACTTGAAGGAGACTTGCCTACTTGGTTTAATGACACTTGGGTGGCTAGTCAAGGTGCGCATCAACTTGGATTAATGATTGTAATGTTTTAATCTTGAATCATAAGTGAAAAAATTGGTCATGATAAATTAAGGTTAAGTGTGATTAATTAGGGTACAGGTGATTATTAATGTTTAGCATGAATAACTAACCTTAATCATGATTAGTTAACCTTAAGGAACATTAATTAGTGTTAATGACCTTGGAGGAATTAAGTATGTGGTATAAAGTATCTGATGTATGGTATGATACCGAGTGTTCCTGTGCGATGATGGCAATGTATCATCTCATCCAAATGACTCATATCATCTTGATTTTTCAGTTTGGGCACCTTATATTTTTGCTACAATGAACTCATAGCAAAATTTATGCTCCAATGCCTATATCATTTATGAGCTGGCTTAGTGCTCACCCTCTCTCTTTTCCCCAGTTCAAAGGGATGCAATATAAGATCGTGGATCCAGCTTTGGTAAAAAAATGTGTTTTAAGATGAAGATTACTAAAGTTCGTGCAAATGTATTGTAATGAGGTCCATATTCTGTATTGCAAGACTAGACGTTCAACATTTGAAGTATTGCAATGTTAATAAATCTTAAGGCCTTACGTGTAGGTCTAGTTTATGGAATGACTTCTTGTATCTAATCTCTCTCCTCTCTCTTTTTTTTTTTCCACTGGATGAGAAGGATTGGAGGGGGGATCGAAGGTAGCAGTCCGTTCTAGACGTGACCATAGACACTCCAAACCGCCAAGGACCCAAAACTGGAGGGGAGACCACCTAAACGGGCCGAGCCATAGCTTAAACTCGAGCCCCATCGAAGGCCAAATGATGTCGAGCTAGGCCAGCCAAATCTCAAGGCTCGAGGGGCATTGGCATGCCTCAAATTGAGACCTCCTATACCTTAACCACTTGGGAGTCAAGCCCTCGACCACTAGGCTACCATTGTTTGTGGTATCTAGTCTTTCAATATATGAAATGAAAGATTTGGGATGTGGGTACTTGTTCTGATGAATAGACATGATATGCACATGTTGCTTCCAATATTTCAATTTATTTGCTCAATTATAAGGGCACAACACTTATAGCCCATGCTACTAAGAAAAATGTGTAAATGCGTGATTGCTAATCAGCTTAGGTCAATGGTAGTATTGCTACTTTTTTCTAATTGGCAACAAGTAATAAAAAAAGAAAAACAATAAAAAAAAAGTAGAAAGGGGACGAGGAGTTCACCAAAAACAAAAAGAAATAAAGAAATAAAAAGATATTGCAAACTACGCACTGCTTTGTTAATCTCTATAAATAAAAAATAAAAGGAATCACCATATATGCCTTTTTGGGCACTGAAGCCCAAAATCAAGCCAGATAACAAATTTAATCCCACATACGTCCCAAATTTTCAATTTTTGTCCTCAGAAACTCTACCATTCCTCTCTGAAAATAAAACCCAAAATCTTGTAGACATTGTACAATTCTAAGGGGCTTGTCGATCATGATCCAGTCACTATGATAAGTGTTGGACAGGGTCGTGACAGTATGCACTAGTGTATTGGTTCATGAGAAAAAGAATCAAGAGTTGAATTGACAAAATCACGAGGATAATCCAGAACGATTTCCCATAAGATATCTGACCATAACAGGGACCATGCCACAATATTCTAAAATATACTCCACTTCCTTCTTTTTAAAACATATGCTAAATTGCCAATATCAAAGGACCTTCACAAAGTCCAAATTGCTAATATTCTGGTATGATTTTATTAAAACATCACTATGAAGTCAAATGATTACCCAAAATCAATTGCATCCTTTAAGGGAAAGATCAACTAAAGTAGAGACTAAAATGGTAATATACCCTTAAAAGAGAGGGAAAAGCATAAAGGAGTAAGTACACCCACAATCGAGGCCTCACATTGAGAAAGTCGATCATTATTTGACTGAAACCGAGTAAATTAGTATCAAATGCATGAATCCAATCAAATCAAACCAAGTCTGTGTATAAATTAGTTAAATGTAAATAGCGATTTAAGGTTAAAGGAGATGAGGAAAAAGAGTGAGAGATAGAAAGGAATTATTAGGAGGAAAATAATCGGGCTTAAACCACCTCTACACCTCACCAGTATTTATATTAGAATGACTAATATAATTACAAACTATCCTAACAAACATAAATAAGTATTATCACTCCTCCAAGCTGGAGCACAGAGATCAAACATGCGCAGCTTGAAAAGAAGTTGCTGAAAATTAGAACAAGCTAACAGTTTAGTGAGGATATCACCTAATTGATGCTCAGAGTAGACATAAGAAGTGAAGATTTGCTTAGTTAGCATTAAATCACCAATAAAGAGACAGTTAACCTCAATATGCTTAGTGCGTTCATAAAAAATTAAATTATTAGCAATAAAGATGGCTGCTTGATTGTCACAAAATATCTCCATTGGTGTAGAGGTCTGGATAGAGAAATCCTAAAGAAGGGATCGAACCCACAACATTTCAGAGGCAACATGACCTATAGCATGATACTCTGCTTCAGCATTGGAATGAGAAACAACATTCTGTGTCTTTCTACACCAAGTAACAAGATTACCACCAACAAAAGTAGAATAACTAGGGGTAGACCGCTGATCAAGACGACTTCCTGCCCAATCAGCATTACTGAAGCCAATCGCAGATAAGGAATCAGATGGACGATATAATAAGTCACGACTCTGGGCATTTTTCAAGTAACAAGGATACGACAAACAACATTAAAATGGGATTGAAGAGAAGCATGCATAAACTGATTGGTAAGCCTAACAACATAGGTAATATTGGGACAAGTAACAGTAAGATAAATCAACTTCCTAATAAACCGTCAATAACGACCAACATCCAGAAAGGGCTCTCCCTGTTCATCATTAAGCTTAACAACAACCTCCATTAAAGTGTCGAGAGGCCAAGCCCCGAAAATCGATCTTAGAGCGAAGATCAAGAACATATTTTTGTTGAGAAAGAGATATACCCTGAGAGGAAGAGTACCCAAAACTTTAGTATGAAAGTATTGCCCTAAATGCCGTTTCAAATCAACAATACCAACTAACTCATCACCTGAAGTAATGATATCATCAACATACGCAATCAATATCATAGTGCCAGTAAATGAGTGATGAACAAAGACAGAGTGATCATAGGAAGAGCGCTGAAACTCATAGACAAGCATAACAAAACTAAATTTATCAAATCATGCACGAGGAGACTGCTTCAGGTCATATAGGACCTTACACAAGCGACACAAATGCCCACTACCAGGAACCACATAATGGTTGAGTCATATACCCCTTTTAAAGATCAACATGAAGAAAAGTATTCTTAATATCGAGTTGATACAAGGGCCAAAAACAATTAATGGCAACAAACAAAAGAATCCGAACACAGTTAAGGCGAGCCACGAGAGAGAAAATCTCCAAGTAATCAACCCTATAAATCTGAGTTAGCCTTTGACAACTAAATGTGCATTAAGACGTTATACAAAACTATTCGAAAGGTACTTCATTGTACAGGCCCAACAACAACCCACCGCATGCTTTTCAGGTGGAAGAGGAGTTAGCTTCCAAGTCTGATTTTCATAAAAACTATCATTTCTTCATCTTAGCAGTTTCTATCCAGACATTGACAAAGGCTACTTATAAGTGGATGAAAGAGAAATTAAAAAAAAGGTAGAAATGAAGGAATAAAGATAAGAGGACAAACGATCATATGACACAAACTTGGCAATAGGATGTTGGGTACATGTATGTTTACCTCGATGTAAAACAATAGGTAAGTCAACGTTATTAGAAGAAGGATCCAAGGAGTCAGGAACCTTTGTTGAAGAAAATGAAGTGTCCAGGCCATAGGAGACAATAGGCCTATCTCGAGATTACTGATAAACCTACAAAGGAGGGATAGAGAAGGAGGCAAGAGGCAACGAGACAAATAGAAGAAGAGTTAGAGAAGAGAAAGACTCCTCCTCACGACAGCAGATGAGTCAGGAGAGAGTTGTTGATCGGAGGAAATAAATAACGGAGAGACTCAAAGAAGGTCACATCAGCACTCACAAAATAGCGACAAGACATATGATGATAACACCGATATCCTTTTTTAGTACGAGAGTACCCGAGAAAGAAATATTTACGAGCTCGATAAGATAATTCATCATGATCCGGATTAAGTACATGCACAAATGCAGAACAACCAAAAACACAAGGAGTAAATGAAAAAAGTGAAGAATTAGGAGATAACAAGAAAAAAAGGGACTGATGATCAAGAACAATGGACGACACGTGGTTAACGAGATAAAATGCAGTAAGGACGGTTTTACTCCAAAAATGTTAAGAGGATTTGTGCGTGAAATAAAAAGGTACGAGCAACATCTAAAAATGATGGTGCTTACGTTCAGTAACACCATTTTGTTGAGATGTGTGAGCACAATTGGTTTGATAAATGATACCACGATCAACACAAAACGCATCAACATATTACTGCATATATTCTATAAAGTATTATAAGACCGAAGAACCTTAATACGCTTTCCAAATTAAGTAAAAATTTCATTATAAAATGTGAAAAGAGAATAAGATAATTCAGATATGTGTTTCAACAAAAATAACCAAGTCATACAAAAGTGGTCAATCAACAAAAAAAAAAAAAATATCCATTAATACTTGGAATGCGAGAGGGAACCTAGATGTCTATATGGACATGAGCAAAAGACTCGGACTGACGACTAGTACTACTACGGGCAAAAGAACTACAATGTTGTTTGTCAAACTGACAAGCTTTACAATAAAAAAATAGACACATGACTCAAACTATGAATCGTCAACTTAAGTTTAGCCACAAACGGATTGCCTAAACGAAAGTGCCACTGAAGAGGAGAAACTGTTGTACTCAAGGCAAATGGAGTGCGGGAAGCAAAACTAGGAACAACATCAAGATAATAGAGCACATTCTTCTCATCCCCCGAACCAATCATCTTTTTAGTCTTGAGGTCTTAAAAGACAAGAAGTAGGAAAAAAAGGTTACAGAGCAACGTAAAACTTTAGTTAATTGATTGATAGAAAGAAAATTAAAAGCAAAATTAAGAATATAAAGATTGGAAGGTAAGGTGAAAGAAGGAAACAGATGGAGAACACCTTAACCTTGGACAGGTCGAGATGAGCTATCAGCTAAGACAATATGATGTTTAATATAAGTCAAATTAGAGAAAATGAGGGATTACGAGACATGTTAGAGTTGGCACCAGAATCGAGAACCCAAAATGGAGGTGTAATGGCAACACGTGCAATATTACCTGAATTTGCTAACGTGGCAGTGGAAGATGAAAGCAGAATAGTGTGCAATGTCAGAACTATCTAGCCAAGTGTGGTAGTGAGAGCATCATTAGATGTGGAAGAAGACACCTAGCTAGAAGGCCCAGAAGATATCTGAGACGAGATTTAGAAAGAGCTATTAGTGACCTGATGAACGTAATCTGGTTTACCATACTTGGCCCAACAAACAAGGCTTGGTATGATTAGTAGTATTACAGTAATCGCATTTCTTATCACCATAAGATCTATCCTGACCACCACCGCGAGATCCACCACGGGATCCTCGACCCCCATGTCCACCACGACTATGACCTAAAAAATTACTCTGACCACCACTATTGGTAACTAATGCGGACGATTCTAAAACAAAATGAAGGCTTGGCGTACCAGATGATTGACCCAAGAAGGAACGCAATAAGCAAGAATATGCATTAGCCACAGCAAGCACGGTCTCATTAACAAGAATCTGATCCTTAAACCCACAGATATCGGAATCCAACCCAAAGAGTAAGGAAATCATGAAGTCCTCCTAATGCCGCTTATGTTGCTGAACATTAGTAGTGAAAACACGATATTATAACAACTAATTCCACAAACTCTTAAGTTGACTGTAGTATTCAAATAGGGACTTTCCAGACTACTTGAGTGTGAAGATTTGCTCATATAGCTCATAAACTCGTGAAACATTACTCTGGTTCGAAAAAGAATCAGCAAGAAAGTTCCAAATCTATTTGGAAGTATCACAAAACTTTACAGTCGTAGCAATATGAGGTTCTAAGCTATGCCACAACCAACCCATAACAATAGAATCTATAGTTTCCCAAGTAGAGAAACTAGGATAACCATTAGTTGAAGGAGGATCTGTGATGTATTTTAACCATTGCTTGCTTTTAAGGAAAACAATAAATGCATGAGCCAAGCTAAACAAATAAGACCATTTATCCGTTCAGAGGTAACACATCTCGACAAGTCATCATCCTTAATATTGATAGGTTTTGCTTCAGTCATATCGAATTACTCTAAAGTAACACCAAACAAGAACCATAACCAAATGTGATATAGATCGAATCAATAAACCAAAAAAGAACAAACCCGAAGCAGGAACACACCAAAGAACAAATCTTGAACCAATAACATAGCAGAAGCAAAAATCCAGAAGAACAAGCCAA
>JAULJZ010000017.1:804487-814492 GCA_032270985.1 Heliamphora pulchella | reverse complement strand
CTGAAAAAGCAACTGTCAAAACAATTTGCCATGAAGGATTTGGGAGCTGCCAAGCAAATCCTTGGGATGAGGATAGTAAGAGACAGAGCCGCAGAAACCGTAAGACTATCTCAGGCAAAATATGTGAAGAAAGTGCTGAGCAGGTTCAACGTGGATGGTGCTAAACCTGTTAGTACACCCTTAGCTAGCCATTTTAGGCTAACTAAGGATCAGTCTCCAAGGACAGAGCAGGAGCAGGAGCACATGAGCAATGTTCCCTATGTATCGGCTATTGGTAGCCTGATGTATGCTATGGTCTGTACCAGACCAGATATCGCACATGCAGTGGGAGTAATCAGTAGATACATGAGCAATTTAGGGAAGCAACATTGGGATGCTGTCAAATGGATTCTGAGATATTTGAAGGGGACTACAGATACATCCTTGTGTTTCACGAGGACAGGACTGAAGCTGCAGGGCTATGTGGATGCGGACTTAGCAGGCGATGTTGATAGTAGAAAGAGCACCACTGAGTTCGTCTACACTTTGGGGGGCACAGCAGTGAGCTGGGCTTCAAAACTGCAGAAGATTGTGGCGCTTTCTACGACAAAGGCAGAGTATGTTGCAGTGATAGAGGCTGGAAAGGAGATGGTTTGGTTACAGGGTCTCTTGGATGAGTTGAGTAAGAAGGTTAACAGATGGACGCTCTACAGTGATAGCCAGAGTGCTATCTTTCTTGCCAAAAAACCCAGCATTCCACTCCAGGACGAAGCACATACAGCTGCGGTATCACTTCATTCGCTCGTTACTAGACAGCAGTCAGTTGAATCTTGAGAAGATTAGCGGGGCGAAGAATCCAGCTGATATGTTGACAAAAGGGATCAACATTGACAAACTGAAGCTGTGCTCGGCTTCAGTTTGTCTTCAGGGATAGAAGATAGGAAGTTAGGTCACACAGGTTTGAGTATTTGTTTGGTTGTTTCAAGGTGTTGGTGAGGATGTTGGAATTTCTCAAGACTTGGAGTGGTTTTACTTCAAGTGGGAGAATTGTTGAGAATGTGAAAAAAAAACCAGGTTTGGGTTAGACCGATCGATCGGTGGTTTAGATCGATCGATCGGTCATGTCTACAGAGCTTGGAACCGAGAGTACCTTTTGATCGATCGATCTGTCTTCTATACCGATCGATCGGTCTATGCATAATGTATTTATAAGCTGCTTAGGGTTGCAGCAGTCGCCGAGCTTTTTTTCATTATTGTTCTTGTGTTATTCTGTACGTTTTCTCTCCCAGACCTTTCTCCCTTTGTAATCTCCAATCAATAGTGAAAATGTGTGATCCCGTGGACGTAGGCACAACTTGCCAAACCACGTAAACCTTGTGTTTGTGCTTTGATTGTCTCTCTTTCTCTCTTCTTCGTATTTATTCCGTGTTTGTGTGATCAAGGATGATTTTGGGCGGAATTAGTGATCGCGTTCTAATCCCTAACATAGAAGACCTTAAAAGCATTTGTACTTCTTATGGGATGACAACAAGTTCAACAACTGATTATAGGGGTAGCAAAAAAATGGATACAGACAGTGATAAAGCTAGTTGCATAGTTGGAATGACTGAGGTTGGGTAGTGTCAATAAAGCTTGTTTTTAGAAACATTTTCTTTTTGAGAACCTTCATGTCCCCCGAAGGATCAAACTATCATCTCGGTGGATGCTTTCGATTGGCTAAAAAACGGAAACGTTTTGAAAACAAAGAAAAAATTAGAAACATAAGTAACCATTTGAAAACATGAAGCATGTTTTCATACATTTATAAGGCTACTCAAATCAATAATTCAACATGTTTAAGGCTAGATACTTATTTTCTAGTGTTAAACTATAGAAAACAACAACACTAGACTTGAATTATTAATAATATCAAATAAATCATTTCTATACAAAATCATGTAGGGATTAAAAGGAAACAAATATAAGAAAATAAAAAATTATAATAGTAGCAAAGATTTTTAAGGAAACAGAAAATATTGTTGGCAATCTTTATAAAAAAGTACATTACGGCAATAAAGAAGAAGACTAAGTTTAATCATACTTATTTTATTTTCTTCTCTCTATCCCTTCTTTTGCTTCCTAATTTTTGAGATTCTCTACTAAAACAAACTCTCTTAACCAAAAAAAAAAAGACAAAAATACAAATGAACATTGTTGCATATTACTAACAAGTGTCGAAACAACTGAATGGCTGATTATTCCAGTCTGTTTTGGTGTGTTTCCATATCTTTTGGTCAATTTTTGTGTGTTTCGGTACATTTTGGTAGAAACATTGAAATTTCAATATTCCATTAATGTTTTGTTGCGATTTCCTAGAAAGCATAAACATTTCAATCGTTTTGAAGGAAACAAAATGAAATCTTGTTCTTTGGTCCTGCCTTCGAGTGGCATTAGGAGAACTTGGTATAATTTTTGTCCACGTTAGTCTTAGGTTTTTCCCTAGACAAGAATTTTGGTTGAAGATGGGCTAAACAACACAAAATCTGGTCAATGTATTTGACCAAACTACTATGCTGGTCATCACTCTTTATAACTTTGAATTTCTTTATGAGATCACCACCATTAGAAAGACTTCTACAAATTTTTAAAGACTAAACACAAATAGAAACTTGAGTTCGGACGAAAGATATGATCGTGCAAAGTTGGACCATCAAATATGACTGTAAGTTGCGAGCTCATTTGCTCGAGCGATATTTCGAGAAGTGCTTCCAGAATAGATTTGCTTGATCAACCTACAACTTGGTTGAGCAACTATCAAGAACCTCAAACTCTTCTTTAGCGTCTCTTAAGTGACTCAGACCCCTATCTCTGAAGATCAATATAACCAATATCATCAATGCGATAATAACAAGGCTTAGAATGGACCAGAGTTCCAATAAAGAAGACTAAACTAATTTATTCATGTATAAATGTGGATTTCAATGTGTAAGCATTGTTTATGTAGGATGCTATGAGCAAAGAAACTATAGTACTCAAAGAATTGAAGTGAGTAATAGGTTAGTCGGAGCAAGTTTTCAATAAAGTTTCTCAATATATTATCTATGTTATTTGAAATGTAGCCTATATGCTGTAATTCAAGTTGCTTTATTACTCAATGAGTTTTGGAGATCCACATACAGAGAGCATGGTTTTAAAAAGTAGCCGTTGCCGTTACGTAACGTCGTTACGTAACGGTTTCGGTGGCCTCCATTACCCGCTATGGCCGATTTTTCGGTGTGAAAAAAATTCATAAGTGTAATGGCCGTTACACCTTCCGTAACGGCTGTAACGGTGGTGTAACGGCCGAAACGGCACCGCTACAGCCGTTACGACTTGTGTAACAGGATTTTAGGTCGTGAATTTTCTAATTTCATTTTTTCATCAACAGATCCCACGTTTTCTATTATTTTCAACCTATAATTATTCATAGTAGTCCGACAAACCAAATACTACTTGGGCGTTGTGAGATTTGCCTAAAATCTCTTCAATTTTATAACAATCAGCTAATTTTTGTTTTCGTTGTTAACTTTCGACTGTTCGGCATGTTCATTCTTCTTCCAATTTTTATAAGTTCTTTAAGATTCATATTTGTTAAAAGCTAAATAACCTGTTTGATTTAAATCCATATTTTTTAAAGATCCACTGTCTATGAATTCGAATTTTTCTGATGCTCAGCAGTAGGTAGAAAAATGATGTTCAAGTATTTTGTTTTTAAGAAAATTGTTCAAGATCCATATTTGTTTACAAACCCCCTCCAAAAAAAAAATTTAAACCTATACAAATTAAAGTTCAAACAATAATATAAATTTTGGAATAGTGAATTCAAAATTATAATTTAATTAACAAATCAAATATTGTGCTTTAATATATACAATACTTTATAGTTATTAAAAATTTAATGGCATTTTAGTTGTGCATTATGAATTTATAATACATAAATTTATTAACTACCACAAAAAAATAATTAAACTATTAATTTTAACTAGATTACATAGTAAAAAAATTAAAACATATATTGAATCATGTCTAAAAAGTGAACAAAATTCATCAAAATTTATTTTAAACTTCAATAAATATATTTATGGAATAAAAAGATGCAAATCAATTATTTTTTATTGATTTGTGCAAAAAATAAAAAAATTCACGGCTCCGGGTACCACTACCGTTACGTTACGACCATTACGCCCCAAAACCGCGTTTCCGCTACTGTTACCGTTACGGTGACCGCTACTGCTATTTAAAACTATGACATAGAGTGTTTTGAAATGAGATCTCGTACTTATTAAGTGGCATCCTCAAAAGGTCTTATTATGCAGGTGACTCTGAGCCAGCCAGTATTTGCTTATATAATGCAAGCAAGCAAGCTAGCCTCCAAAGCTGGCTTACCAACTTTTGTGGTTATGTATCATGCGGGTATTAATCATGGCATTGCCCGTTATGCAATACCATATCACGATTCATGTTGATGAGCCATATAATACTTTGAATGACTTCTGCCATATTCCATATGATTCAAATTCGAGCATCTTATGCTTTTGATAAGAATGTATTCATGGCATAATTAAGCAAATAAAGTATAAAAATATTCGCTAGGCTTGTAAGTTCACCCTATCTATATCTTTTATGTGTTTTCAGGGAATGATGCTTTAGAATGTAGATCCAGATTTTGTGTACAGTTGTGAATATGAAGATGACTGAAGTCATGCTATATTTTGGAATGAAGATAAATGGTGTGAATCATGATACATGTTTGATGCTTTGTGACATAATGCATCATTTAATACTCTTTACAAGACTCTCAACGAGGACGTTGAGACTGTTTGAAAGATAACGCCAAGATTAACTGATTTCTTGATCTACTTTCGTCTCTGGCTCGGAAACTTAAGACTTAAAGCCCTGCTTCCTAACCTCAACAACCAAGAGTGTGACACTTTTCTAAAAGGGTTCTCCCTTTTATTGGGAGAGCCTATTTATGCCAACGAAGTTCCCAAACTGCGTGCCATTTGAACGTGGTCCTGGAACCTATACTATTTTGCAGTACTATATTGGGTATGCTGGACTTTTATGCTTACCTTATTCTTAGATGCTTGCTTTAACTAGAAACAATATCAAGTAATATAACTTACGGCCTTGTGTTTGGCCAAGATTTTGTAATGACTAGTTGCAGATAGTCTTTCTTGTATGAGGAGAAAGGAATGCAAGTTTTTTTTTTATATATAATCAAGAAAAATGATGTAAAAAGAGAGATTGTGCCAAGGTGACACAACCCATGAACATTATAATCCATTAAGAGAGAAAAAAAGGGAAATAACAGGTGGATAAATTAGTATGAAATGCCCAACCGTTTTCAGTTATTTTATTCAGCTTCTGCTTTTATGCATGAACATGGTTCAGTAAATTGAGAAAATGACTGATTTCACTGCAGTCCTACACTATGCTGCTCCATCACCAAAAAGCAGTACCTAGAGACACCAACTCTTTCCCAACCAGCAAAGTAAGCGATCCATAACTGATAACACCAACACAACAATGCATATCTCTAACATTATAAATCTAATACTATCATCCACTCTTTAGCTGGGACTGAGTAGTAACAATAAAATAAAGCAGCTACTGGTTGCAGAAGAATGCACTTAAAGATGCATAATTACATAATTCCATTGCCATACGATTTCAACATATTTGCTAGGAATGCATTATATTTACTATCGAATGATCAACCACAAAGGGATGGCTCTCCTTGTGCCTATGGAACTTGGGTGCAATACCAGTTCAGGGTTTGAGGGTAGGTAAGGAGAGAAATGAGAGAGAAACAAAAAACAAAAAGAAGAAGAACGGCGTCGACTTGAAAAGTAGATGAGTCTCCATATGAATCTGGTCCGAAGTAAACCTAGATGGCTAGATCCATCAATCCAGGCATTAAACCACACAAATCCGAATATGTTCAAGACCCACACACACCTGTTAAGCTAGTTAAGCTTCATATTAGCCTAACTATGGCCAACATAGGTCATGTCAAGGACATAGTTAATAAGAATAATGAAAGAAAAAATTATAAGGAGCAATGAAAAAATTGATGTAAACACAATGCATGCACGCACGTGACACGCGTACAAAACACAATCTGGCCCATAGAAACTTCATAGTGGAGGATCATCTAAAGGTAAATCTGAAGCAGAAGGGGGTGGGTGGGGAGGCTAGACAGAATGAAAGCAAAAAATACCCAAAACTTCTGACCACTTCAAAAACCCTTTGGAAAAGACAAAAGTCATCTCATTATTGAAACAAGAAAACAACAGTACTTCACACTATTAGCTTGTGAAGTATCCCCTGCAACCACCAATGGGTAGGTGCAGGGTCCCAATTAAACAAGGATGTCTGTCTAACTAATAAACACACACAACTTGCATCAAAATGTTTTAAAAAATGTCAAAAGATAAATATTTGACCTTCAAGAAGATTTGAATGATCAATTCAAATATGGTGTTCATGGATGTCTTTGAATGAAGAACGTGTGGAGAAAGTGTGAACATCATCATCAGAATACATAAAATGTACTTCCAATGATTTTGTTTTTTTTTTTGGCGGGGTGGGGGGTAAGCCGGTGAGTGCAATACAGCAATATTAACCCTAATTTTTTGCCTTTATTTGTTGAAACATACCAAGGCATTAAGAATCTAAACCCTGCAAGTCCAAGTCATTCAAGAAAATTGATGGCAGTTCGGCCATTAAATTTTTCTAGGAACCCAATTCACCATGAGTAAGAACTTATGTCCAAACCAGGATCTAAACA
Source organism: Heliamphora pulchella (assembly GCA_032270985.1). Taxonomy (NCBI): domain Eukaryota; kingdom Viridiplantae; phylum Streptophyta; class Magnoliopsida; order Ericales; family Sarraceniaceae; genus Heliamphora; species Heliamphora pulchella. The sequence goes on along the minus strand of JAULJZ010000017.1, from coordinate 807,702 downwards.
CTGCACTTCCCCCACTGGATGTGGATGGCATGTCAACACACGCTTATTGCTGGTGGTCACATATATTGGATAGCTTGATACACAATTTTAACCCCATTTCTTAATAACTTAAGCTTCCGAGATAATTAGTTATCTAGCATGGTATCATAGACTTGGTTTGGGAGCTCTTCAGTTCAAATCTTTCTGTTTGTATTGGTCTCATTCCCCTTTTTTGGTATGTTTGTTTGTTTGAACTCTGTTTGGTTGTTTGTTTGTCTCTCCACATGGAAGACGGGTTGCCCATGAGAGAGGATGTTGGACAACTTGTTATACAATGTTGAACTCACATTCTTAACAGCTCAAGCATTTGGGATGTGATCTAACAACATAAAGGATATTGAGAACCCACCCAAAATTTTCAAAACGTAGAAAATGGAGCCTTCTCCTTCATGGCCAATCAAGTGACTAACATACTTGCTTGGCCCTTCTTTGTGATAACGAATGCCTGGAGTTATGGGCCAAATGATCCTCAACTTGTGACCTTGTTTAATTGGGACAGCTTTGACGAGAACCTAAAGAAAACAAATGTAACAGACAAGGACATCAAAATGATTACATCACAGAATTAGGCGAAAAGAAACTGCCAACAAAATTATACTTTCATACCAAAAGATGGTTCAAGAATTTCGATATCTGTGACATTTTCAGCAATCATAGTATTAAAAAAGAGAGATGCACGCCTATGCTTAAGCCTTGCCCCATTCTCAAGCTCAAGAAAATGCTTTAAAACGTTTCACATGTAACCCTGGAATCTTGGCCAATTATTTCTCAAAGTAAGATGCTCACTCCTTAAGATTTGTCTCCCAGATGCTAAAAATATAAAATATATTTCATCTTCTCTTGTTGTTAACAAATACAGTACTGCTACAAGAATTAACTTGGACCTGAGTTCCTACTTTCTATGTACAACCAACTTTAATTCAGCCAATTTTTTTTTTTATCAAATTTCAAACTTTTCAAGCGTCTCATCAGTTTTGCTACGAGCCTCCCATCAGTTTTGCCTCTTGCCTTCATGACCATGATTTTAAAAAAAAAAAGGACTGCTGTAAGAGTCATATAAATACCTGAAGATGTTCTGATGTGCAAGGATGATTAGGAAAACAGGGATAACTTCGATCAATATTTCGGATTTCCTGGAACTTTGTCTCCACCAAGCTTTGAATTTTATCAAGGCTCTCTGAATAAATGCAGGTGTATTTAGGATACTTGATTATCCAGAGGAAATCCCATATCATAGCAGAGTCTCTACTATCGGCTAGATTATTAGCTTACCTTTGGCATATACAACGAGATGCATGAGGTTGGCCGAATAATTCTCTTCATAAAATTTGAGAAGCTCATGCCTTGTATCCATCCCCTTTGCTTTTGGCTTAACCTCCAAAGTATCCCAGTTCCCTATATGTTTTGCACAATATCAGAAATGACAAATATTCTGAACCACAGTTCTCTATTAATGTAGCTATATGTCATATAAACGACCAGCACCAATATTTGAGGATGCCCACTGGTAAACCTTTGGCTTATTACTCATCGGTGGTTGGAACAAAAGATGACGTACAAAATCTCTCTCCCTCTCTTTCTCTATCTCTCTCTATCAGGGCAACCCAGTGCATAAGCCTGAATATACATATATATTGGTTACAACATCATATGTTAAGAACTTATGAGAGCAAAAAAAACCAGAGTCCATGTTAACTCCAGTATTGGCCCCCAGGCCAGCAGAGATATCCTCTCAAGGACACAAGGACACAAACCTGACCTTCAGGGGAAAATTTGATAGCAGATAAAAGGTTAAAACACAGAAATCTCCTTAGAGAAAATTAAAACATAACTATCCACTTGAAGAAAGTAATGCAGACAATACACAAAACGAGCTGCGTTGAAAGATAAGGGAGACCCAAAACATTATTAGGGTTTTGAAATACTAACCAACCCTAATACACAATGTTTCTAATATAAAAGGAGCATAAACAAATACAAAGACAATATTGTTATTACCCCTAAGCTAAATACAAAACCCACAACACCCCCCTCAAACTAGAAAGCATATATCGTGTAATCCCAACTTGTTACATAACAAATCGAATTGAGAAATGCATAAAGGTTTAGTAAATATATCTGCAAGTTTAAATATATCTGCAAGTTCAGCTCCAGTGGACACAAAAGGGGTAGCAAGTTTCCCACTCTCCACTCTTTCTCAAACACATGACAGTAAACTTCAACGTGCTTAGTACTCTAATGAAAAATCGGAATAAAAGCAACATGGATCACAACTTGATTATCACAGTGCATAGTCATAGGAAACTTTGACTGTTATTTCTTCAAGAAAATGTTTTATCCACAACGATTCACATCAAGTATATCTAGAGACCTGAACCCATCCACGTGCGTGCATGAGTGGGTGCATGACTGTGGGATAAATTCACTTGATTTTGAAAAGAACAATACATTATTAGGGTTTTGAATTTGAACTACTAATCAAGCTAATACACAATCTTTTCTAATATAAAAGGAGCATAAACAATTATATAGACAATATTGTTATTACCGCTAAAGCTAAATACAAAACCCATAACACCCCCTTCAAACTAGAAGCATATATCATGCAATCCCATCTTGTTACATAACAAATCTAATTGAGATTTACATAAAGGTTTAGTAAATATATCTGCAAATTCAGCTTCAGTGGACACAAAAGGGGTAGCAATTGCCCCACTCTCCACTCTTTCTCAAACACATGACACTAAATGTGGGATTTGGAAATGTTGAAATGATGCATTGTAGATGTAAATACTAATATATCTTGGCATGGATGCATCTACTGCCTATTATCTATTCGCATGTTATCCAACTGGGACGTCGTGCTCATGCTTAGCATTTCAGGTACCAATGTGAAGCCAAGAGCATGAGGATCCCTTATGGAATGCGTATCTTTGTGTTTTGAGTCATTTGTGGCCATGCTTAGCATTTTGGGTATTGTTAGAAAAGAGAGAAAGAATACAGTAAAACGTGTCTCATTACGAGACATACCCACATATTTATTAAGCAAATGAGAGCCTATAATAGATACTGTGGGCATCCCCACAGGATATATTATTTTTACTTAACATCTTAATACTAAATATATATTAACACCCCCCCTCAAGTTGGAGCATAGATATCAATCATGCCCAACT
>JAULJZ010000017.1:778697-798153 GCA_032270985.1 Heliamphora pulchella | reverse complement strand
CGGCGAACCAACCGACAAGGGTAGATTTCAGGGACTTGTGGGAAACTTAATATATCTATCTTATACTAGACCTGATATTGCATATGCTATGGGGGTTGTTAGTCAGTTTATGCATGATTCCCGTAGTGCACATCTTGATGTCGTTTATCACATTTTGCGGTATCTTAAGTTTGCTCCAGGAAAAGGACTTCTATTTTCTAATCATGGTCACATGAAATTAGAAGCATTCACAGATGCGGACTGGGCTGGTTCAGTTGATGAGAGGCGGTTTACATTGGGATATTACACGTTTGTAGGAGGTAATCCGGTTACTTGGCGAAGTAAAAAACAGACAGTAGTAGCTAGATCAAATGCAGAGGCTGAGTACAGGGCTATGGCACATGCCATTTGTGAACTTTTCTGGCTCTGAGTTCTATTGAAGGATCTGGGATTTGAGTGTGAAAAGTCCATGAAGCTATATTGCGATAATAAAGTTGCCATAAACATTACTCATAACCCAGTACAACATGACAGAACGAAGTATATTGAGATTGACAGACACTTCATTAAGGAAAACCTATGCAAGGGTTCAATTTGTATACTATTTGTAAAGTCTGCAGATCAATTAGTAGATATTTTTACTAAATGGCTTAAAGTAAGGTGTTTCATCCCATTATATGCAAGTTTGGGCATAAGGAATACAATAATAGTGGTAAGAGAGCTAACCCTAATTTTTTGGGTGTTCTCTCTTTTCACCGTCAGAATAACTCTCTACTATTCTCTCTCAACTCTCTCTTCTTATTGTTCTTTGTTCATTCATCAATCTTAACAATAATTTACCTGATTAATAAAATTAGCGCTACATTAAGTTGCGAGCAATTGGAAAAAATTTAAGCACATTAGTTGTTTTGGGTGCCCTTCATTTAAAATTGCTTGACAAACAAAACTGATTTTATAAATTAAAGGCATAGTAAAAAAAATCCAGCTAGAAAATTTGATGTACTATTTACATCAAGAGATCATCTTGCTCCGTACTGAGGCAATGGCAACTAAGTAATGAAACACACAATGATAGCATACTGATTCTAGAAGTTGATTGACACTCAAGAGATCAAAGTTTTCAATGGCCTGCTCTGAGTTATGCTTGGCTTGACTTCCAAATGATTCTGGAAGAGCATCATCATCTATTGCAAAAACTGGGCCAGCCTGCACATTAACGTTGCAAAATAATCAAACTATATTCTCAATTTCAAATGGCAAATTTTGGAGGTGATGTACAGTAATTACCTCCTCCACAGATTTATGGTCATTTGAATCAAACTGGTTTGCTGATCTTGAAGCGTCCATGAATTGGGCTCCCAGAGGACACACATCATCAGGTAAAAATTCGTTGACCAATTGCTCCCTTATAATTGACAGCTGAGACTGCAGAAAAAAAATTTCAAGTCACTAGCAGCATTTTACAGTACACAAAAAATCATGTTTTGGTCATTAAATGAAGTCCTAGAGGCTTAAACGATTAATATAAAGGTTTACATCTAAGGAATTTCCCAAACTCTTCACTATCACAGATGCCAGTGATTCCGTAGTCTGGTCCTCAGTAATTTCTATTTCTGAAAGGCATTTTAAAGCCAAACTATCATCTTCTTTAGATCCATAAACAATTTTCGGATGCTGAGATTCAGTGTCAACAGCCTGCAACTTGCAATCTTCAATTAATTGCAGAAATGGATCCACCTGAGAAAATATAAACAATCACATATTAAAGCATATGTGAGGTCCCTTTTGATGATGTAAATGATAATGAGCACACAAAAGAAAACAAGAAAGGATTGGTTTTCACAACATCGATTGCTTTTAGAAGTAGCATTGAATGCAAAAACATGGAAGGACGAACAAATTCTTGTAAGAAAAGGTGTAAGTCAAAATCTTCATCAATAAATGAAAAAACCGGCTGAGCAAGAAACCACCTACAATTTTATCCGAAAGCGCAGCCTTGACACATGGAACAAGGGAAAGGATATTGTATGCTTTTGATGAAAAGATAACCATTGAAGTTGCCAAGGTAAAGAGTGATCTGCGACGTGATGGTGGCAGTGGCCCTGTGGAAAGAAAGAACATGACCGTGTCCTGAGTTGGCATGCTTGATGTCTCATTAAGTCAGCCTTACCATTCATCACCAGTAATATTGTAAAGCCTTTGATTGACAAGAAAATATAAAATACAGAAGCTAAGATAATAGGGGAAGTGGAACACATATCAATCAGAATCTCTTAGAAGCATATTCATCAACATATTATGAATTTTCATTCTAGTTATGAACTGATGTCTCATTAGGCTCAACCAATAATTGGTACTCCATAAACAACAACAATAAAGTTTCCCGCACCATTTACAAGATATGGGGAAAAAAAAAATGAATGAAAATGTGGGGCTCACACCCCCTTCTCTCCTCTGTTCTTCACATTGCTTCACTCTTTCTCTCCAGTAGTGGGACGCCCCCACCATCTCACCTTCTCTCCAATTGCTCCCTTCCCCCCTCTCTCCATTCCACCCCGGCCAAGGGTCAAGGGGACCATGCCCCCCTGGGTTTCAAAATCCATTCATTTTGTTGCATATTCCATTTTAACCTGACATCTCCACAATCCACAGTGCACACCATAGAATAGAGTTGAAAATTTACAAACACAAAACTAAGGTCTCACTATAATCCGCTAATAGTTAGTTTTTTGTTGCATGAAAGTTGTTTTTAACTGTTCTCCACATTTGAACTATTCCATACGATTAGTATTTCACGTATAAAATCAACCTAACCATCTGTATTTTAAATGAGAATACAACAATAAAATACCTTTACAACTGACACCATTATGGAAACACAGTCAAGACATTCAACTTACGAGCAGAAATGCCAAAACTTGAAGTCATCTTCCACCAAATCATATAATAAAAAAGGTCACTAACCTAAGAAAAATAAATTTTCAAGATGAATATTTTCCTTAGTAATATACAATCCCCCCCCACCCCCAAAAGATAAAAAAATATAAAAAAATAAATCTACCCCTAGCGACATCAGCTTCATTACTGCAAGCGAACAGGAACAAATTCCTATGATCCAGTGCTTAATATAAGATACAACTGGTCTTCACATCCACATCAAGGTTGGGGCTTAACTTGCACAAAAGCCATTTTATTATCCACAGGTCCTATCTAACAATGTCTTGTATGCTGCTCATATGCGTGCACGTGAAAGCATTTTCTAGTAGGACTGTTAGTAAACTAACACAATTACACTATACACTACAGATGTTCAGGCATACACATACTAATCAAATTTCCTTGATTGTGTTTCCCATTCAGACACAACTGCTCTAACTTTTTAAGAATTAATGCAGATAACAAAAAATTCAAATCTCCCCAAGTATATACAAATAATTGGTCCAAGACTCCAAGTAACATCCCTTACGACATTGACACATTGAGTAATAAAGAGTTTAGTGGGAATTCCAAAATCCAATCTTGATCTATTTTAGGATTAAGTTCCTGAGATAGCCGCCTTGTACATCTCAGTCCATTCTTAGAGGACGTAACATCACTTTATCTTTCTCTTTTTGGCTAAGTGGGACCTGTGCCCCCACTTAAATTATAAAAGTGCCTCTAGTAATTTTATATTTTCTCCTATTGTCGCATTTGTGCCCCATTAAAAATAAGAAAATACCTCTAGTACGCTTATATTTTTGTATTTTTTCTTCTATTAATTTAGTGTGCCCTTATTAAATTACTCTATACCCCCTTTAAGTATATAAGTAAAGAATGAAATTAACTTCTCATTTTCAACTTTATTTTCTCTCTCTTCATTTGGCCTTTCTCCATTTCGAACTTGAGGATAAAACACTTTGTGATCAACTACAAAACTATACTTTTAAGTTATTCTAAATGTCCTAAATTTTAAACACTTTTGTAAAATATATGCATTATGAATAAAATATATGCATTATGAATTTTTGTTTGTACTAATCAATGTTTACATTTTGTATTTATTGATTGAAAAAAAAATCCTTGTGCATAATTGTGAGAAAATAGTAAGTTCATAGACCCCAAAACGCCTAATGCCATCCATTCTTGTGATGACTCTTCTTTGGAGGCTTTTGCAGTTATCCTCTCTTTTGCAGTAGTCCCATCTTGTATATGGGTGGTGTTCCCTTAATGCTCTTATTACAGAATCTTATTTATGCTGAATAACTTAATATACATTATTGGACCTATTTCCTAAAAGCTTAAGCTTTTTGCACAATTGATGACTTAACATGGTATCAAAACTCTGGTTTCACGAGATCTTAGGTTCAAGTTTTGTGATGTGTTTTCCTATTATATTTGTTATTGTGCACTCTGTATGTTGGTGCACATGTTCAGCTTGTTCACCTCTTCACGTGCGAGACAAGATCGCACGTGAAGAGGAGTGTCGAATAGCTTGAGATATATTGTTGGGCCCATTTTCTAACTGTCAGGGTTGTATACTAAAAAATATGAATTTTTTTTTGTTTTAGTATTTAATTTTATTTATTAATAAAATTATTTTTCTATTTTTTTGAGAATCTGAATGAGTAATGTATGCATTTCATTATTTATTTGATGTCGTGCATAGATGTCTTTTATTTTACATAGTATTTAATCTGGTGTGTGGAGTTCGACTTACACACGGAAGACCAGATTAAAGATTCTCGTGGAATATAAGTTTTTGATTCGCAGCTTAGATGAAATTGGACAAACCATTGGTACGACTGTAGCACAGAGTTTTAGTAGACTTGTCTTGGTTACGGAGAATAGATAATAGCGTCGCCTATTGTTCCAACTCACTGTGCTAGTACACTTTATGTGTATTGAACATGACCACGTTGGGATAATTAACTTTATACTAATTATATAAATTAATCCACACCTCATGGTTATTATGAGTACTTATGCTCTTAATTCCAAAATAATTAATTATTTTACGTATATTTAATATTCGTTATTTTGATTCATTAAAGAGTGCGATCTTTTACGAGTCTATAATACTGGTGATTTGGATAACGATATTAATTATATGGTGAATATTAATTATTGACGGAATCCATGTCCCGAAAGATCGGGATTGATGATACCCCTTTAGGAAAATTTATAAGTTTTGACCGAGTCAAACCCTGCAAGTGGATTTAATTATTTGGCAGTCAAATACATTAAGCGGAAGGATTTAAAGAATTTTTGAAGAAACTGATTAAATATAATTGCCAATAATTTAATTTAATCGATGGATATCTGTAATCTTAACGAAGGAAGAATAAATAAGTATTTAATAACATGAGTTCAAATATTCGGTTTTGAGAATATGGCTGGGAATGCAATTATAATTTTTTAGTGGAATGAATTATAATTAATGTTTTATAAAATTACTTCTGGGTTGAGGTAGGTTTTCGTAATTACATTGGAAGCCCAAATCATGTTTACTTCACAGGTCCCACCTGTAACCTATTTATATGCTGTTATGCAATCCTAGTCACAGATATACGTTATATACAACTACGGTTTCCACATATTCCCTTAGTAGCTAGATAGAGTTGTGAAGAACACGTTCAAGGTAGCCACACTACAAACGCGTTCTAACATTCGGGAATACAACAGAAGGCTTGGATTTGGAGTTTCAACTTGAAGTCTACAACCGCGAAAACTTCTAAACTAAAAGTTATTGCAGCAATCGAAATCAATCTTACTAGATTTCGTAAGGTCTAATCTAACTTAAGGAGTATATACTGGGTTTGCTTTTGATTGTTTGATATCAAAAAATTTTGATCTGGAACTGGTTTTGGTGTTTGCCTATCCATTTTTTTTTGGCTTAAATCATGTTCATAATTAATGGATCTTGGCAATTAACCTCCACACTATCAACTTAAACTTTTTGGACAATTGGTGGCTTAACAATTTACTTGTTAAAAAACACCAAATGCCCCTCCCCCGAAGAAAAATAAGCAGCATAATAGCAAATAAATAAATAAATGAAAGGAATGATAAATTGTAGTTTGGATGCTAACCCCCTTCCTTGAGAGAAATGCTTCGCAAGGAAAGAGCTAGCTGAAAACTGCGGACTAAAGCCTCTTGATTGGAGTTCTGCAAACAGGATGAGGTGTTGTAAGAAGAATAAACAGCCCACTTAAAAAAAAGAAAAAGAAAGAGTAGGAAAGAATATAAAAAAGTGAAAAATATTACAGCAGACAAAAGAAAATGCTTATTACATGTGGTGAATTAGGTTGCTTAGCATCATTTAACAAAACCAAATACAATAGACCACAAGAAGTACCACAAATCCTAGAATATCTGATTTTACATGACTCATGCAACAAAAGAATGGCAAACTCAAAGTTCTCTTGTGTAATGATGTATCAAACTCACATCTTCCTCACGTGTAGCTGCTTTTAAGGTCGGTCACAGATAGCCACTTTTTTTGGTGGGTCTATTATCTTGCAACAACCTTTTTGTATTTTTTTAGGGCCGGGGGGGAGGCTGTCATCGTTGGGTGCGGACTTTCTTTATTTTTTTTAATAAAAAAAAAGGTGGGTGAGATGGGTTCCACTATGATACTATGTAGAAACTTTGTATCCAACCTAAAAGTTTAAGTTATTAGGTAGAGTGATCCCAACTTTATATTAAGAGGTCACCCATATCATACCGAAGCAATGTGAGATTGTACACTCTAACAATCACAAATATTCTTTTTTTTCTTTTTTTCTTTTCTATCTTCTTTTTCTTCTTCCCTTGTGTTTATACTTTCTTTGAGAGGCCGGATGGAGGTATTGTGATGAAGGCCAAGTGGTTGGAAACACCCTTGAACAATCTTATAACTGATGGGCAGATCTACTAGGCAACATTAAGTCCAAAGGACTATACGAGCTGTGTGGTGCAAGATTTATGCTCTACTTGAAGGAATCGAGGCTCTAGAAGGGCACAGGGAAAGCTGTAGAATTTACAGACATAGTGAATTAGGAATTTTATAGAAATTGTGATGCAGATGTGCCAAATTATAGCTGAAAGTTGAAACCATCATAAGCCAAACTAGTCAGCTAAAATAACATTGTCTGTAATATAAGAAAGAAATTGACAAACCAGCACAAATTAATAAGTACCTTGCTTCGAGAGAACAACAATACTAGGCTGTAGGTATGAGCAATTGCTTCATAATTTTCAGGCATATTTGCCGGCGAGATGGATTGTGCCCAAACTGACGAAAGCAGAAGGCTAATCTGGCGGCTACTCAATCTAAGAGAAACTGCTTCCTGGTAATTAAAAAACAGAAGTTCCGCCATACAAGTTACAATCCCAAATATATGTGATATTTGATACAAATAAGGAGTCTCAATTTGGTTAAAGTCTGGTTTTAACCCTCTCGAGAGGAGTCTCCATTAGGTTAGAGTCAGGTCTTAAACCTCTTAAAACGTACATCAATCAAAACTGTATTCTATGCTGAAACCTAGCCCCAAGAATATATGTTAGAGACCAGGGGAGGTCCCAGCCTTATTAACACATGAGAATAAAGAAATGCTATACAAACAGAAAACTATATAGAAATTGTACACAACGTGATGTGGTTGAGTTATGACCAACCACTTCAAAAAAGAGAAGCCGCCAGGATTGACAGAAACACCACTGCCACATCATTTATAAAATTCTGCAATACTAGAAATTTGCTTGCGTATTATTATTATTATTATTATTATTATTATGGGTGCGTGTGGTAACCTGAACCCCTGCTTCCCAAGCAAAAAGTAATCTATAACTGAAGATATTACTTGAGATCACAACTAAATTGGAAAACAAAATATAAACATCTATGCCTTAGCCCAATCTAAAAAATGAAACTTGATTTGTCTGGATTTCAAGGTGGTACCATACCAGTTCAAACAGAAGTTGGTGGCAGGAAGGGGTGTAACAAAGCAAATGCCTATAAACTACCCACACCAAATATAAGGCTATGTTTGGTTTATTGGAATGAACAATGGAATGGAATGGAATGATGTTAGCCAAAAAACGATGGTATGTCAATTCAGAAGTAAGTAATTACTATTCCTCCATTTAATGGAATGGGAGTTCCAGTGCAGAGATCAAGGAATTGTAATTCATTCCAGTGCAAAATCGTTTCATTGAACCAAAGGCTACCCAAGGGTTTTCAAGATGGAAGAGAAAATGCTAGAACCTACCAATTCCTTATTTGGATTGTTAATAGATTCCTCATCTACTGTGGGAAGTACTGTTAAACTTTTGGTGCTATACACTCGGCTGTAAGTAGACTTAATTCTGTTCAGCATCCCATCGTTGCCATTCCGCTGTTGTCCCTCAGTAACAATTTTTTCTTTGTTGTCAAGAGTAACATTTTTCCTTGAGGAAGACTTCTCATTTCTCAGCTTCTCAAAAAGGGCAGCTGAAGAAGAAAAGACAGAAACAGTTTTTGAGAGAGTTCTTGCAAGATCAGTAGCATTCTTTAACTTGGGAACAGCTGAGCCTGAATGAGGGCAAACAGAAGATGGCACAAGAACAACAGAAAAGATGCGGTGTGCTCCAATTCGTGTTTCATGGTCTGGATGGACCATGGCTGGGAGTAACTGATGAAATAAGGCCTCAGGAAATGCCTGAGGGAGAAAGATAATATCAGATGTGATGTTGGATAAAGGATATAAATAACTACAGAAAGACATGCACTCATTCAAGAAAATTAGTTTCTTGCCTTGTTTTTATATGATAAATTTGGTATACAGGCAACAATTTGAGCAGTACGAAAAACGGCAGCAATAGTAGTCCTGGCTATAACTGGAATACTTGAGATGTTCTCCAACATCACAGCCATAGTGTCAAGAATTGGGCTTGCATCTCCAACCTGTTGGTCAATGGCTAGCAAATTAGAACTATTTTGTTTTCCTGGAAAACTTTCTAAATACAATGACAAAATTCACTGAAATAGTGAAATGTTTAAAACACTTAGTACCAGTGAAGTTCTTGAAATTCAAATACCACTAATAAACGAAAACATAGCATCATAAGTAGTTTGAGCTAGCTCCTAATAACTATACAATGCGGGTGTATTTGGGACTATATGAGATAAGTGTCACCTTGTGCGACAACTCCACAAGGCACTCATCGACTGTTTCCTGAAATTTTCTGTTCCATTTGATAATGTCAGCTCCTAAATTTGCATCATCAAGTGAATAATGAATGCTTTTCCGTAGGTGCCTCATAACATCGGTTATTGAACCAATTATAGCTACAGAAGGCTGAACCTTTGCATGTCGAGTCAGGGAGGTGGTAACCTCGACAATATCAAGCTGCATATCAGGTTGTTTAAGGACATTTTTGTGATCAAGATGTTTGACTAAAATTGAAATCAAAAAGTGGGCATTTTCCCCTGCAAAATCAAATGAAGAGAGAACCACAGTCACCGTAATATCAAAGTACAGCTGCAATTCCAGAATAGCAAACAAAATGGCATTAATGGTGAGAACTGCAAGACAGAGTAAGAAATGGTGGAGGAGAACCTTTTTTTAGTGACAAAAGTAACATTATTACCAGAATCATCCATTAAAAACTGCATATCCTTCAGGACAGGAAAAGCAAGCCCATGTTCAGCAGGCCATAATTTTCCATTATCAAAACAGCGGAACAATGATTCTAGAACACGCCGCATGGTTGTAGCCTCCTTGGCCAGCTTGGCCATATTATGCAGGCATACCCTGGACCAAAAGCAGGGGTTCTGTGCATCTTCCCTGTGGAAAAAAATAAACAAATAAAAATACACTTTTTGATAAAAAAAAATAGAAAATATGAGCATTGAGATTTGTGCCAAGAAATTACGGTGTCACATTTACTTCGCCTTTCTCGTTCACGATCATTCTCCAAGAAGGAACCCTCATCATGATATCTGGTGAAGGAGAGACATGACCCTCAACTTTAAGCACTTCTTGCACCCACCGGTTCTGATTGGTGTTTGCAGAGTCTGTAGACCCTTTATTAATGCCTTCATAATTTTCCAAAACAACTGAAACAATCTATTTAATGAAGAAAAAAAATAATGTCAAAATCATCTTAGTGGAAGATGTACTTCACATGGCAATAAAATAGAAACATTTTGGTAATTTCAATTCTACAAGAAATGTCAAACCAAAAGTACGAAGAAATACAAGGAGGGTTATCCAATGAAAGACCACAAAAACAAATATAAAATTTTGTATTTGTATCCATCATGTGAGGCCAAGGAAATTAATTCGAGAGAGTAAATATTAACATGAAGGTGGGCATACATCCACTTGTTTCAACAGTATATCCTAAGGGAAAACGTATTGGAAATAATATAATTTAGGAAATTAGGATCTCTTATTAATGGCTATGTTATCTTTGATTTTATTTTATTTTTCCTATATTGTAGATTCTTTTCATCAATATAAATAAACAGATATCCCTCTTTATAGGTAAAAATTACTAATTTTTTTTTCTTTTTGGTATCGATTTGGTGCCGTCCCGCACGCCATTCTATATCTATGTGATTTACTAATGTGGTAAATGTCTAATTTTTCATTCTTCATATCTGTTTGGGCTATTGTGTTTGTTCCGGTAGCATTGTTCTTAGTTTTGTCATTTCTTCGACTATTTACTTTTTCTTTGGTTGGCTCACATTAGCTTATTGGACAATATGCCTAAATTCAATGACGAGTGCTTTTAAGTCATCTTCATTGAATTTTTTCCATTCGCAAAATGCACCTTCTCATTGTATTACTAGTGTTATGTTGAATGAGAAAAATTTTGCTGCCTGGAGTCGATCTCTTCATGTGTTTTTCGGAGGAAAAGGAAAGTCTAAATGGCTTTTTGAGACCGAGAAGCCACCTCTGGCGATCGATCCTAAGCGTGTTCAATAGGATATTGTTAAGATTGATGTATGAATGGAGAAAAATAGAAGAGAGAGAGAGGAGAGAGAATTATTGTGACGGTAAAATGAGAGAACATCCAGAATTAGGGTTCGCTCCCTTACCATTATTATTTATATAATAAGACAAAAGTACCAAAAGTACAATAATCCCCCTAACTTAGCACTCATCCCAAAGTTGATGCATAGATATTTTTCATGCCTAACTTACATACAATGGGATGAAACATTTTATTACTAAGGCCTTTAGTAAATATCTGCTAATTGATCTTCAGACTTCACAAAGAGTGTACAAATTGGGCCCTGGCACAGTTTCTCGTTGATGAAGGTCTGTCAATCTCTATATGCTTCGTTTTGTCATACTGTACCGAGTTATGAGCAATATTAAGAGCAGCCTTATTGTCACAATACAATTTCATAAATTTATCGCACAAAATCTCTAAATCCTTTAACAGTACTTGGAGCCATAGAAGTTCGCAAATGCCATGTGCTATAGCCTTGTACTTAGCTTCTACACTTGATCTAGCTACCACTGTTTGCTTTTTACTTCGCCAAGTAACCAGATTACCTCCTACAAATGTGCAATACCCCCATGTAGATCGTCTGTTATCAACAAAACCAGTCTAATCTGCATCTGAAAAGCTTCTAATTTCATATGGCCGTGATGAGAGAACATGAGCCTTTTTCCAAGAGATGACTTAAGCTATTGGAAAATACGATAAGCAGTGTCAAGATATACACTACGGGGATTATGCATGAACTGATTGACAACCCTCACAGCATATGCAATATCAGTTTGGTGTGAGATAGGTATATTAGTCTTCCTACAAGCCTATGAAATTGACCTTTATCAATAGGTTTTCCATCACTACTCTGAGGTGATGATTAGCCTCAATAGGTGAATCTGCAGGTTGACAACTCAACATGCTAGTTTCCTCCAGAAGGTCAAGAATATACTTTCTTTAAGAAATGAAGATCCCATTATTTGATCTAGCCACCTCAATTTCAAGAAAATATCATAGTGCCCCCAGATCTTTCATGTCAAACTCTTTCGCTAGATTTGCCTTGAGACAGGATCCTCTGTATCATTACCTGTCATAACTATGTCATCAACATATACAATAAAAATTGTGATCTTATTATTGCCTTGCCTAAGAAACATAGTATGATCTGCATGACTCTATCAGTACCCAAATCTTAGCCTAACCTTGAAGAATCTATCAAACTAGGTTCTAGGAGACTATTTTAACCCATATAGAGCCTTCTTAAATTTGCACACCTTTCTTTAAGTTTCATAAGATGAGAAATTTGGTGATACATCCATATATACCTCTTTCTCTAGGTCTCCATGGAGAAATGCATTCATTACATCCAACTACTGGAGAGGCCAACCCATATTAGCAACACAAGATAAGAGTATCTGAACTGAGTTCATTTTTGCTACTGGAAAAAAAGTTTCCTGGTAGTTAATCCCATAAGTTTGGGTAAAGCCCTTAGCAACTAGCCTTGCCTTGAATCTCTCGACTAATCCATCTACTTTGTACTTTACCATAAATACCCATTTGCACCCAACTGCCTTCTTCTCTTTTGGAAAAAAATCCCAATTTCCTTGTTTTCCATCCACAATGCATCTAAGCAACTCACCTAAACTACGATTAACAACCTCAATTTTCCCATTAGTTTGGGATAAAAAGTCAAGTAAAATTTCAAATTAGTCCCAAACAATTTCCAGAAGTGTCTTCCAGAAGTGTCTTCTAGAAGTAACAAACAAATTTAACATCCCTATCAGACATAATGGAACTAGGTGCCCTTATTTTGGATCTCTTTAATTTGCTTCTAAAAAAAATTTCACATCCTAAACAATCGATTTTTTTTTTACAAATAAAATGGCTATAACACCCTTAATACTAAAAATCTAACTTTATTCTCAAAAACAAAAAGCCGTGTTATTATAGTAAATAGTACAAAAGAAAAAAAGTAAAAACATATTAGACATTTTAAAAAAGTAAAAAAAAGCAAAAAATTACCCTACAAATATTATCCCAACCAACACTCACAACCTTGTGAGTGTTGGTTCCTCCAACCTTGCAGGGTTGGTTCCTCCAACCCCGCAAGGTTGGAGGAACTGCCTTCTTCTACTTAGGATCTGCAATAGTTTCCTCCAACCTTACGGGGTCAATATAGAGGACAAGGACAAGACAAAAGCACAATATGGAGCTAATCTATATAAGACAAAATGAGAAATTAGGTTTAAAGTACATGTCCTAACGCCTTTTAGAAGAGCGATAGGTAAGTTACATATATCAACATCAACAACAGATGACTCATTACTAGGTGGATCAATAGAAGAGTCTGAACCAAAGGACAGAGGTAGCAACTGATAAGGTGGTAGTGGCACACGAGCAATCTGATCTTTTGGAAGTCGAGAATAAGTATGGAGATTTGTTCTATCTAATCGTCCAACAACATCCTGCTTTGTTCCCATCTTTACTGGACTCTTCCTTCTCCCTATCGCTAGGAATAAGGTCTTGCTGAGTAAGATTCGGAAAAACATAACCTTGAGACTCCTGATTATGTTGAATTTGTGTATCCAACGGTAACATCTCTTCTAGTCTAGATGGCTCCCGCTGAAGAGATGTTTCAGGAGAGCGGAAAAAAGGACTCTGACTCCCCAAAAGTAACATCCATACTTACAAATATTTTGCGAGTGGCCGGAGCATAGCATTTATAATCTTTTTGGGTAGAATAGTAGCCAATGAAGATATATTTGACAGCATTGGAATCCAATTTGCCACCCAAGTGTTTAAGTGCATGAACAAAGTAGATGTAACCAAAATTTGGGGCGGAAGAGAGGAAACAGGTGGAGACCTGGGAAGAAGCTCCAAAGTAGTTTTGAACTGAAGGACACTTGATGGCAAACGATTGATAAGATAAGCCGCAGTAAGAACTACCTCACTCCAAAATGACTTCGGAACATGCATAGTAAGGAGAAGGGAACAGGCAACCTCAAGAAGATAACGATTTTTGCATTCAGCAACTCTATTTTGTTTAGGAGTGCATACACAACGTCTGGAAAAGAACACCATGAGTCTCTACATAAGCACGAAAAACCACCATCAAGATATTCGATTTCGTTATCAGTCCTGAGAATCTTGATGTTGGCATCAAACTTGGAGCGTACCATTTGATGAAAACTTTGAAAACATGAAAAATTTTCTATTTTAGTGCGACATAGATATACCCAAGTAACATGAGAATGACAGTCAATAAAAGTCACAAACCACCGATAACCAAAAATAGAAGTAACAGGAGAGGGACCCCATACATCAGAATAGATAATCGTGAAAGGAAAATCATTGTGCTCATTAACTGAAGGATAAACAGATCGTTTATGTTTTACAAGTTCACAAGTCTCACACAAAAAAGTATTTCTAGAATAGTGTTTAACTAAAAAATGAAAAAGTCTTTCTAAAACTCCAAAAGAAGGGTGCCCCAAACAGCGATGCCACTGATGTAACTACAGAAAAATAGCTCCGGTATCAGTATGGAGAGCTTGGTCAGACTGAAGGTGAAAGGGAAGCAGAGAGCATCCAGTAAGTACAAGCCACCATGTGCACTACCATTGCCAATCGTTCTCCCCATCTCTAGTTCCTAAAAAACACAATGAGTAGGGAAAAAGGTCACAGAATAGTTTAAGGAACTCGTGAGATGACTAACAGATAAAAGATTAGTAAAAAAGTTAGGGACATGAAGGACAGATGATAGAGAAAGCGAAGAAGAGCAATTGATAGAACCCTTGCCAAATGCAGAAAACAAAGATCCATCTGCTATTCTGATCTTATCTTTACCAGAACAAATTTAGTAAGAGAAAATTAAAGTAGAAGAACTAGCCATATAATAAGTGGCACCTAAGTCAATAATCCAAGCAATATGAGAGGTGAGTACACTAAGTGCACTAGGAGATATAACTGAATGAGCAAAGTTAGAGGAGGAAGTGGAGACTGTAGAAGAAGTGATGTCAACCCGAGCCATCAAGCGCTTGAGAGTAGTCAATTCTGCCTCAGAGAGAGGACCAATCTCACTAGATGTGCTAGCAGGGAGCTTAGACAGATCAGCGTTGGAGTGAATAGAGCCACTACGTCCACCACCACTTCCACCTCCATGTCCTTGAGTAGGACGACTATGTAACTTCTAGCAATGATCAATAGTATGACGGGATTTACCCCAATGTTCACAACGCAGCTGATCTAGGACCACTGAGCCATTCTTCTCCCCAGATTTGGTATTACTAGGCTAGCCTGTGCAGGGGATAGACATGACAGTTAACACAGACTTCTCCTGACTGGAAAGAGGAATGATAGCATGACAGCGGCTCTTTTCCTGCTGGACATAAGCGTATGCCTGTCGCAAAGTAGGAAGCGGATCTCGGCCCAAAATTTGAACACGAATCAGATCATAGTCAACATTAAGGCCAGCAAGGAAGTCATACACCCATTCTTTTTCTACCATCTTCTGAAAAGCAACAACATCTAAAATACAAACAGCATGGAAGTCCTGATAATAATCAATCTCGTTCCACAAACTAGTCAACTCAACGTAATATTGAGCCAAGGATTGGTCTTTCTGATCTAGCCCACAGAGTTGCTTCCTCAACTCGTATAACTGGGCATCATTGCGAGTCTGAGAATTAAGTCTGGGCAGCAGCAAATCAAATCTTATGTGCAAATCCAGAAGTAAAAAAATGCGACTAATAGAGGGCTGCATAGAGTGCAATAGCCAGGACATGACAAGAGCATTTTCCTCTATCCACCGTGTGCGAGAAGGTCCCACGACTATGGGTTGTTTAGTTTCACCAGTGATATACCTAGAGACACTGCGAGCAATAATGGCTTAACTACAAGCACAAGACCAGATCAAATAATTGCTACCATCCAACTTGACATGACCGATCTGAAGAAATGGACTATCAGTGGGAGTCCCTGAATGAGTCAAGCCAGTGTGCTCATGACTACCAGAAGGTTTTCTTGTATCAAACGTGGCTATGGGAAACAAAGAACAAATAGTACGAAACGGACAAAAGCAATGAACTTTGAAAAGACGCAAATCAAGTACAATTGAACCACTAGAGTACCAATAATATCCAGAACACCATACCAGATTGCAGCAAAGTCAAATTTAAGGAACCAAAGAAACGATTATAAACCCTAACACATTCACACAGACCACATAGCAACTCTAGCTGCGATGTGTAGCAGTTCACAAACACCCAAGGAGCTTCAAACAATACTGGCCGACATTGGTAGAGGCTCAAAAACCCTAGTCGCGATCTAAATCATAGCTAAACATCTAATCTGATGTCGAAAAGCCCTAGTCACTACCTAACTGATCTTGGAATCAAACAAAAACACTCAAAAAGGTTGAATTGACCCTTGTACAACCTTGTATACCTCTAATCGGCACCCATGGACCAAGGAGATACCATCGATTCAGACTGAGAACACCGCAATCGCGATTTGCGATGTAAACCCTAGGCGTTGCAAAAAAACAGAAAAATTTGAAAAAAAATAGCATACATACTAGAAAAAAAAGGAAAAACCATGATTCCAATCTCAAAGATCAGCCGATCATCTAGATAAGTTTTTATTTTTTATTTTTTATTACAGTGACGAATTCAGAGATGAAAAAGGAAAAAAGAAAAAAAAAAGAAGAAAGAAATCACTATATCTCTCTTACATAGGATTTTTCTCTAATACCATGTTAAGATTAATGTATGAACAGAGAAAAATAGAAGAGAGAATTGTTGTGACGGTAAAATGAGAGAGCACC
Organism: Heliamphora pulchella; assembly: GCA_032270985.1. NCBI lineage: Eukaryota > Viridiplantae > Streptophyta > Magnoliopsida > Ericales > Sarraceniaceae > Heliamphora > Heliamphora pulchella. Next base: position 781,409 of record JAULJZ010000017.1, on the reverse strand, counting down.
AAAAATTAGGGTTCGCTGCCTTACCACTGTTATTTATAAAATAAGACAAAGTACCAAAAATACAATAATACCCCCTAACTTAACAGATATTGATAATTGCATCATCCTGAGTTGGATCTATAATTTCAATCCTACAAGCAATAACCAAAAGTACGAAGAAATACAAGGAGGGTTATCCAATGAACGGCCACAAAAACAAATATAAAATTTTGTATTTGTATCCAACATGTGAGGCCACTGAAATTAATTCGAGAGAGCAAATATTAACATGAAGGTGGGCATACATACACTTGTTTCAATAGTATATCCATCAACTAAGGGAAAACGTACTCGGCCAGGTCTACTGGTCTACTTCCACCTGAAAGGCATGTGCAGGACTACTTTCAGCTATAGTATCCTATAGTAGTTCCTTTTTTTTTTTTGGCACTGGTGGTGCTGAACACAAGACAGTCATCATCTGTTGCCAACAAGGGAGTAATCTTTTCCATGTAAATGAGTAAAAACAGATAAAGAAGCAACCTTATTGGCTAAAGAAACGTGAAATTCAAAATGTACAGAATTAATGGATCAGAAATTTGAGGTGAAGTTCAGGAATAGGATTTATGAGTATAAATTTGCACTAATTTACGAGAATAGAATGTTGTCAGCGTAGATTTTTGATAATTTAGTCATTGGGTAACAAGAGCATGTAAATACTGTTTTTGATTATGCCTTATTGTTTATTTGTCTTACCGTAAAAAGGCCTAGTTTACTAATTTTTGGCTTATTCACCCTTTTAAATGTCTCATTTGAGTTGATTCAATGAAGGTCATCATAATAGGATGCCCATCCTCCTTTTGCAAACTACCCAAATCTTAACAACCAAAGGATTTATGGAACTGATGCCTATAGCTCCGATGCTGCCTAGAAGATTATAGCAACCAAAGGATTTCTGAAGAGGATAGGCAAAAACAGAACCAAAAATATGTATATATACATATATATAAACAGTATTCTCAAATCAAAATTAGCATAATAACAATAGAGCAATATTAATACAGAGATGTTCATTTAAAAATGAGATAATTAATCTATTTGCTTCACTCTCAAATCAAAACTAGCTCACATTGTGATTTTAATTAAGATATGCTTATATGGTTCTTGGGCCAGTTCATAAGCAATGTTTTGTTTTCCAAGGAAAATCAAGATAATGAAACACTAGCGCGCGCGCGCACACACGGAGAAAGAAAGGGAGAGCTATCAACAGGCAGTCGGACAACAAATCAACGTTGATCAGATATCAAATTAAAAGTGGAACTGATGTTTGGATACCATGTACAGGAAAGCTCTTTTTAAAAGGAAAATTGAAAAAGTTGAAATCTGCTTACATTGTCAAACTCAGCTGATATATGCGAGCTTCGCCCCATAAACCAAACCTACACAGCCACCAAAACATAGATTAACATGAAAATGGTGATCAACTGCTTAAGATATACACTTACGACATGTACAAGGGTTTTGAGAAATAATAATTTGCAAAATGAAAATAATCATGTAGTGCTAATAAGATGTTTCTAACGAAAGCTAGAGATTTATGAATATTTAAACCGAGGCCACCTGTGACCAAGGATATCCATTCTTAAAAAGTTTTGGGGAAGAAGAATAAAAAAAAACTTAATTTTCCTTGATCAAGTGGTCCTTTTGGCATTAAAACCCATGTGCAGTTGAAAAATCATCCTCAGCCATTTGGATCAGCATTTGAAATAAAGAAAATTCTAGATGTGCGTGGCCTGCCACAAGAGTGGAAAGATAATGGATCATCCCCTGTCAAGCGAATGCTTTATTCCATGCAAACTCTCCATAGATTGATTGCAAATAGGATATTACTTTCTTCTAAAAGAGAGGAAGAAAAAAGGGAAAGCAACAATTTGCATATTTCCATTACACTTGTTAGCACTTAGCTCGCCCCTCACCCCACCCAAAAAATAAGCATGTGTTGGTTTTGAAATTCTGGAAAACAACAATCTGTCATCTTTTGAAAAACGGGTCAGCAACCAAATGCAGTAAAGACAATTACAGCAAAATGAAATAGAAATATATTGAACTATATTTCAGTATATCCAACAAAAACAGAATTATATCTAATCTGGTTTTTGTTTTTAATAGAATAATGTAAACTTTAAACAACTCCAAAAGATCAGTAAAAGATATTGTGGTACAGAAAGATAAGCAAACACTGTTTTTAGGAAGAGATCTGTAAACAGAAAGGAAAATAAGAACCGAAAAAGAAAACAGTATAGGTTTTATGGTAACAGAACAAAAATAGTAAAGTAGAACAGAATCGAAAATATATATATATATATATATATAATCTTACAGAACAGGAGCAGAAATGTGAAGAATAGAAACTCGGTTGAACAGTGCAATCAAGTCCAACGTTGGACGTTGTCTCCTTAAGACAGATTACGTCCACGCCTCGGTGCTTGCGTTTGAGCGGACGTCTGCCTCCAAGATAAAACGATTACTGTGTGCAGAAGAAATATGGCTATCTGCACACCAACGAACGCTGCTATATCAGAACTTTCTCGGGAAACTAGGACCGGGGACGAAGATGCAGAGTTTCCGCAATTGGGGCTTCGAAATTGGATACTGAAAATGGGTCTGGAAAAGCCTTTAAAAAGGCGTTCCAGGTGACTGTTCGCCACAAACCGAACAGGTACAGATACCGGTTCG
>JAULJZ010000017.1:759580-778597 GCA_032270985.1 Heliamphora pulchella | reverse complement strand
CGATCTGATAGGCGATCTACGTCTGGCTATTGTACTCTCGTTGGTGGCAATTTGGTTACTTGGCGTAGTAAAAAACAAAATGTGGTGGCTCGTTCTAGTGCTGAGACCGAATATCAGGCCATGGCTCACACCGCCTCTGAAATGTTGTGGGTTTGCTCTCTTTTTCGGGATTTTGGCATTTCTTCTACACCACTTCCGATGCGAATGTTTTGTGATAATCGTCCGCTATTTTTATTACTAATAATTCAGTGTTTCATGAGCGCACTAAATACATTGAAGTTGATTGCCACTTCATTTGGGATTTGTTGTTGCATAAACAGATTGCCACACCTTATATCCGTTCTGAAGACTAATTGGGTGATATTCTTACAAAATCGTTGCCGCGTTCTACTTTTCATCGTATGCTTGTCAAGCTGGGCCTGTTTGATATTTATGCTTCAGGTTGAGGGGGAGTGCTGAGAGTTTATTAGTTTCATTCTTTTCTATTTTTCCTTTATTTCCTTAATAGGATTCTTGTACTTATTTTTATCTTTGACCTAATATATATAAATGATATCTGGGTGAAGGAGGCTAATTAACCTCCTAAAACTCTTTCTTCTCATCTCTTTTCTTCTTTTCAATCTCTCTATATTTCTTCTTCAAATCTTAAATTCATTTTTTACTATTCAACTATTTTTATAAGCATTGATTTGATTTTGAAATTCTAAAATATTTTTTTGGTTAGAAGGTTGAGTACTTAGAAAAATTATATAAGGTAATTTTTTATAATTAGGGTAGCGATGGTAGAAAAATATGCTTAAATGGAATTTTTTAGACATTTTGATATCACATACCAATGGGAAGGCCTTTTATATTTTATTAAAATAATTATTTTTAAAACATTTGTTTAACATGTTTAATTTGACTAAATTATACTACTTTTATAATAACTAATGGTTGGCACATGGATGCGTGTGCAAGTATGCATTTAAAAATTAAAATAATTTAAAAATTATACAGTAAAATTATACAATTTTAAAGTTATGAGCAGTTATAATTTTTGAATTAGGCAATGGAGGAAAAGTTAAATGGGTAAAATCAAATGAGGATGTTTTTGGTATTAAAAACTAAATAGGGGTAATATTAGTATCTAAAAATCCACACAACTTCAGTCACACCAAATGGGGGTTCTCCCTTTATCTATTAGTATAGATTTCTAATTTAATTAAACACTATAAAATACTAAAATAACATATTTAAAATTTATTATTTTTATCCCGTGCATAGCCTGGCTAGTTACTACTAATGCCAAATGCCATGATAATAGTAAATAGGAATTTTAGACTCAAAGACAACAATTCAAAAAACAAATGATACCAGAGAAGAAATGGATTGCAGCCCAGCTGAACGAAGATGCTTTGCTCTCTCCTCAACTCCTACTTCTTGAGCTAGTTGACAGAGTTTTGGAATAAATCCTTCTAAGTTAAACATGTAAGTCCCATCTGTCTGCAAAAAATACAGTAAACAGGTAAGTCCAAAATTTTTTGTAGGCAACAGAACATGCAACCTCAATAAACCTGACACCATTAGCTCAATTTCAGTAATTGATGGATAAAGGAAAACAAGACATAAACACTAAAGCACACCGACCTGATTATTTATAAAGTCAAAAAGTGTTTGGCATCCTAGAATTTGCATGTCGTCCTGTCGTGTTTGATCCAGAAGCGTGTGAATGATGCTCAGCAAACTACTTGCAAAGAGAGGCCTGTCATATAGTCATGGTCCTCTTAGATCAAAATGCAGATTCTTAGATATATCTGACAGAAGGGGAGCAAAAGGTAGTAGTATGCATCAAATCATGTCATTCAATATAATACCCATAGCAATTAGTCACCTTGGAGGTGAAGAAAAAGAAATAAACTGCATGCAAATTACATACCCTAATTAACATCGTAGCAACGTGTAAACCCTTGATTTTTGAACCAGAAGGATCTCTATTATGAATTGTAACAAGCTGGAGATATTAGAATTTAATCCATCTTGAAGAGAGGAATTAGGACAGCAAATAATAATTCTGATCATATTCTATCCTTCTATACTCATGAACTTTATACCACTTGTAATCTCACTTGGTGTTTACTTGGTATTAGACTCTATTGGGTGCAATAAAGGGTTGTCCATCTTTTGATTTGATCTCGTCTCAATTTGTTTTTTTTTTCCTCCTAGATCGATTTTCTTACTCCTTCGTTGGGTAGCACTTACCAAATAACATACATGAAAGAGAGAGATTGGGGGAGCGGAGATCCAAAAGGATGGTAAATTGCTAGATTTGAGGCATGATGGGGCATACTATAGAGGCTACTGTTTCCTTTCATTAACTTTCTATATGATATAGAACCCATGTTACATGGATTCTTTTAGATGTTGACTCGTTTTAAATGTTCGATACAACAATGCGGTATGGAATATGTGTCTAATGTATTCAATTGCACACTCACTCAACAAACATGTCTAGTATTTTCATTATATATAGCAAACAAAATACTTTCTCATCTTATAAATAGCAGTTTAGAAAAACATAACAAAAACATGACTAGTATGAATTGCCATTTGTATTCCTTTAATCTTAGGCATGAGAACTAGGAATCTGTTGCTTACACATGTATCCACTATCCACACATGAAACAATTAACAATGAATTGCTTTGACACTTATTACGAATAGCTAACAATGTTGAATTCTGTTTTTCCTTTTTTTTTTGTTAAGAGAGAGAGAGAGAGAGAGAGAGAGAGAGAGAGAGAGAGAGAGAGATTGATTTGAGAACAAAAATCTTAAACCTAATAGTTATTAGAGAATCTAAAAATTAGAAAGGAGAAGACGAGAGAGGGTGAGAAAAGAGTAAAACAAGCATGATTAAATTATGCATTTTTTTGTTTATTACCACAAAGCACTCTTTTCATAAAGATTCTCATTAATATTTTCTATTTCCTTAAATATCTCTGTCACATATATTTTGTTGTTTTATTAAACTCTTTTAATCCCTACATGGTTCTGCGTAGAAATAATATATTTGATGCCATTTTTACTTGGGCCTTGATTGCTAACTAGCCTAAAAGCTAGTTTTTTTTGCTTTTTTGAGTTCTTAGCCAAAAATCTTATTTAGATTGAAAGTAAGTTGTTTGGTAAATTATTTTTTAAGCTCGCTTTTTTGTTTATGTTGGTTGATTGGGTAAAAAATTATTTTTAAGCTTACTTTTTTTATGTTGGTTGATTGGGTAAAAAATTTTCTTTTTTTTTTCTTTTTGTTCAAATTGGATAGTATTATTCTTCTATATAGTTGATTATAACGATTATATATATAGTTAGTATTGATGGTAAATAAGTTATCAAGTAGAGGTATTATTGTCTTTTAGAAAGAAGTGAGAGTTTGAATAAAGTATCCTATAGATTAGTGTTCTGATTTGACTTTTGGGGGTTTTTTTTTTTTTGCCAAGCAAGCTATGTTAGGCTTTTTAGCTTTTTGGATAAAAAGCCAAAAAGCATGTTAGCCAATCAGGCAATAATACTTGGAAAAAAAAAAACTCATAGTTCTAACTCATTAAAATTTCATTAAAAAAACTCTTTAAAATGGATATATAGTTCTAAAACGTATTAAATTGTTAATTTGCTAGCCTTAGAAATGCATAAAAATATCATTTAATTTATGTTTAAGAAAAGTTTCCATTTTCGAACCGATTGAGCAATCCACCAAAACAAAATTTTGATCTTTGCAACTGCTTTCACAAGGTTGTATGGTTCACCAAGTTCCCAGGAAATGGAATATAAATAGAAACACAGCATACCGAATTATTAACAAAGAGAGCTCCCCTAGATTATGATTTCAAAATACACCTGATCATCAAATTTTACAGCTCCACCTAATAGTATAGTCTGAACACTCATAAAGGGGCCATCTCTTTTATATATTCCTTCACGACTGCATTTGTTGGAGGTTTTAAAGCTTCATAGTTCTTCTCGATATCAATTGAAGTCTTGTTAGTTCCCACTCTCACTCAGCTGCGCCATATCAAACTATGGACCTAAAGGAATGCTACTATAGATCTAGTCACCACATGCAACTTTACGGAGGATTAGAAAGAACAGAAACTGTCATACATATTTTTCATTACCTGAAAGAGTTCTACACGTGAGAGTTCGGTTGAGAATATAAATATAAATACTAAAGTTATCCTTCTCTAACAGTTTAAGCTTTTAGATAAATTGGTGATTAACAATCTAATGTGGTATTAGAGAAGAAAATAGCTCCTATGTTCAACTCCCACTGTCTACCTCATATTCAAAATATTTGCACATATTTGGTGGCCACATCTGACGAAGTGTGTTGAGGATATAAATATTAAAGTTACTCTTCTATTTAACGTTTTAAACTTTTAAATGAGTTAGTGTTATAAAAATTTAAGAAGTTCAAATATGAGAATTTGAAGCAAGAAGAGGTTCAAAGAGAAATAAAGCCTCGTCCAATGCCCAAAAGGAAGCCCCCGTGGTTTACAGTGACTGGTTGAACAAGAAAAGTAGGCTCCCAACAACTAACCCTAACTGCTATTATCAACCTTCTAATTACTTCCCTGCAAAGTGCATCTTCTTTAAATAGCAAATTCTAACTAAAGCTTCAACAGCATACCCAATCTACAAAGAATTCCGAACACAGCATTTTCGGAATTACACAAAAAGAACTAAATCACTGATGCCCTAAATGTCAGAAACTTCCCACAAAATCAAAATTTAAAACCTTAACTCACTGTATTCCACAAAAGATCTAAAACAAATATTATAGCATACAATCTTAATGACGCTCCATAATAAAAGAACCTAAGTTTCCCTACAGCCCAAAACAAAACTACCAGTAACTTAAATAGATTACATTGACATTTTGGATACTAAAAAGGAATATAAAACTCAGAAAGTAGAGAGAGGAAAAGATTTAGCATATTTAATAAAAAGAGCATAATAAAATATAACAACATAACTTAAATAATGTTACCAAAATATTTAACAAACAACCACCTTACACAAAATATACATCATGAAAGCATAACAAATGGATCAGAAGGAATGAACTCACATTTGCTCCTTACAAGTAACTAACAGCTTCTTGTAAACGCACATAACAACTTTTCCTGATCGAAAATTCTCAGTTCTCAATTCCTTGTAGCACCTTTGTTCAAGTGAACTTGCAATCTGTTAATTTGAATCACGACTTCAGCTAATGAAGCAACATTTCAAAAATATTGCAAAACAACATTCCTAAAATTGAAATAGATCGACTTAGACAAGATGGTCATGTTACATGAATAATAATCATTACATTACAGGATTCAGGATGTTGTCCTGCTTTATTTTGAAGATAGGAAAAGGGTAGAAAAGAGAGAAAATTAGAGAGAGAGAGCAACCAATCGTGTATTTCTAAAAAGAGAGAAGTCCACAAAACCTATGAAGCACGAACAGTTTATTTGAGACAACACATGTCAAACAAAGACATGCCAAACACACCACATGGCATTGCTTTTTTCTTATTGGATAATTAGAGAAATGGTACAGACACCCATGTTAAACATCTCAGGACACGTTACCAAATCCAATAACTTTGATTTGTTCGTATAGAGACAAATGCTTATTGTATACCTGCTTATTCATAATGAAGTGCTAAACTAGGTTGTAGCAATTTGTTTATGAAGTTAGCGACTTTGTGAGTTGCTCCTTTGTTGCATTAATATGTCAATGAATTATAATTTATGGAGTAGAGACACACCACATGTAAGGAGACGCGTTGAGAATAAAAGGCAGCCCGGTGCACTAAGCTCCTGCGTATGCGGAGTATAGGGAGAAGCAGACCCAATAAGTTACAATTACAAGCTTATAACCTTGTTGAGATGAGTTATTACACATAATAGATCAAAGCTATGCTACTTTAGAGAGTGTTAAGTTACATGGATATTTTGGCTAAAGGTATTTTTGTATTTGTGGTATTTTAATATAGAGTTGTCGCTGTATTACTTGGAGGCCACGGGTTTGAGGCGTGAAAACAGCTTTTTGCGAATGTAATATGAGACTGCGTACTAAAGACCTATCGTGGTCTGCCCCCTCTCTTTGGACCCCGTATACGCGGTTGCTTAGTGCACTGAGCTGCTCTTTTTTGGTCTTTTGATATAAAAGCCCATGGATAAGGGGAGAGAATCCTAATTTTCATTCTCTTCTCTCTTTGGAAAGAACAAAAATAAAATATCTAGTTACCTCCTAGGCACATAGAAATTAACAACCTTGTTTAGCCCAACCAAGGATATAAAACTCAAACACCCATTCATTAATTCATATACGCGAAGATACTTTGCAATATTAAGAAGGTTATTTAAAAATGATCACTCAAAGGGATATAAGAAAGTACATTGTGGAGGTTAATTCAAGATAAGTAACATGCTCAACAGGAAGATTACTTCGTGCCATACTAAAATATAAAAACTTGCACCACAAAATTGCTCCAGTGAGTTTCAGAATGCAATATCACAACCCAAATGACTCAACTTACTATACAAATCCCACAGAAAAATTAATATATGGAAGCTTGCTATTTCTCCACAAGTGAAGACTGATTGTGCAAGAGTGGTGGAAATGAAACTCAAGAATCAATTAAAAACAATGGGATTCTAAACAAATGGAGAAAGAACAATAATTGCAAACACTATTTGCAAAAACAAAAATTCGAGAGTTCAACAAATTTGATCTGAGTTTCTGACATTCCAAGGATAGTAACTTTTTTATTTAAAAAATATATGTATTTAAAGGTACACCATGGGGGTACAACCCGTAAATAGTTACTGTTAGAATTATAATGACTAGAGGTGTGCAAACAATCCATCAATTCACTCCAACCTGCCAACCCAACTCAACTCGTGCGGGTTATGTGAGTGAGTGAGTGAGTTGGGTTGGGTGAATTGGGTAAAACAATAAGGAGGGTGGGTTGGTTGGAGTTATATTTCTTCAACCTGCCATCAACCCAACCTAACCCACTTAAAGCATGTATTAGTTATCGTGTTCTTACGTATAACAAATTTCAACATCATATATATGTTTACATTTATATAAATTTCTTATAATTAATAAGAACATATGTTGTGAATATTTTTTTAACAAGCATACAATGTAAATATTATTGTTAAAGATATTTAATTATGTTGTTATTATTATTAAATTACTACTGTTATTGTTCGTTAGCCTTTTACTTGATGTGTTAAAAAAAATATTTTTTTAAAAGATTGCAATAAGTTTTTATTTTTTAGAAATAAATTTTAAAAAAAACTATTAAAATTTTACAATTTTTCAGCCCGCTAAACCACAACACCGCTGGTTGAAACCGCCAAAAAAAACATCCAATCTGCTAATTTTAATGATTAGTAGGTTGCAAGTGAGTCGAAAAAACAATCACTCCCAAAAGTTAATTGGTTAAAAAATTTTCTTCAACCCGTCTTAACTCAATTCAACCCAACCCTCACACACCCCTAATAATAACAATTGATAGTCTTACAACTATAATATGTACAGTTGTATCAAAAATGTCAGTTATAAACAAATAGTTGCACGTCAGCCCGTTTGATAAATTAGGTGATAAAAGAGAATAAAGAATTGTGGTATCTCATCTAGGTAAAAAGGAGAAAAATATGGGTCTTTTCTCACTATCATCTTTGGATGGGACTTGGGAGACAAAGTAAAGCAAGTGAGATGGAGATATGAAAGAGATTTTTTTCTTCCTTTGTATTTTGATGGGGCAATATTGGTATCATGAAAAATATACCATCAATCAGCTAGGAAATTCTATTTTCACTTATAAAAAAATCTCATTACACCTAAAAAAATGAATTTTCCAAAATATTCCTTTCTTCAATAACCTAAGCCTAGCCCTAACCCCACCCACGCATCCACCATCTCCCGCCACCGCCACACTATCTAGCCCCTCTCCCACCCTCTTCAATCACCGCCACCGTCGTCCATCTCCGGTGACACCGTCGCCCCTATTCTCTCTCTCCGTCTCATAGTCTCTCTCGCTCTTCCACCATCAATACCTTCCCACCCACCCATCCACCATCTGTCGCCACCGCCTCTCTGTCCAGTTACCGCTGACTCCACTCCCTCACCTCTCTGTCCAGTTACCGCCACCTCCTCCATCTCCGCCAACACCGTCGCCCCTATTCTCCCTTCCCACCCACCCATCCACCATCTGTCGCCACCGCCCGCTGCTGATCCCACTCCCTCGCCTCTATTTCCTGCCACCGCCACACTATCCAATCGCCACTGCCACCATCTATGCCAACATCGTCCCTCTCCAACTCGCGGTCTCTCTCCCTCTTCCACCGTCGATACCTTCCCTCTCCTCACCCCATCTCCCCGTCCCTCTCCAGATCTAAGGTTTCAGATCTCGGGTTTTCTGCTTTTTCATAAAGAAATAGGAGGTGGGGGCGGCACAGGGGTTTTGAAAGTGAGGGCGGGATTGCAAGTGATAGAAGGAGGGAGTGCGAGAGAGAGAAAAAGAGAAGAGGGAGGGGTAGAGTGCGCGTGGCGGTGGAGGGAGTTAGAGATGATGGGGAAGGTTGTGGGGTGTCGGGGGAGGAGTGGTGGTGGGTCGACGGACAGCCGGAAAGTAGCGCATTAGATACGACATGCGGAAGATGAAGTTGAGAGTTAAGAAGGTTGAAGATGATGAAGGAGGTATTTTAGGCAAATAAAAAACAAATAGGTGTAGAAAGAAAGTTTTCTTGTGTCAATGAATCACGCCGAACAGTTTTATTTCTTGCTAAACGTCTGGTGATTTTTTTTAAGAAAGAGTTCTTTTTTTTCTCCATTTCTCACCATGTCTTGCATATTTTGTAAATCGAACAAGTGAGAGAATTCTCTTTTCTTCATTCTGTATAATTTCTCACCAAATCACTCAAAACAGACAACATGTTTTAGATACATTGGGTTTTCCCATAAAAATTAACAACATTACGTGAAATTCCATTATTTTGAGACTCTCCAAATTAACTTGATTGATGGTACCTTGGGTATCCGCAAAGGATTTTTGGCAGCATATTCACATAGTTTTCCAATCTTTCGATCATTTGGTTCTTCTTCCTATAAAAATCACAGAAACACATTACAATTTGTCATCACACTGGTATATATACATGGTCCAAGACATAATGTACAAAATGTTCAAATAAGGATTGTCTGTTTCAAATATATCATATCACATGCCTGGAAGATACATGAAAGCCAAAAAGAAATTATAATGTTGAACAATTACCCAGAAGATGCAACTTGACCGAGATTCAACAAAGGACTTGTTGCAAGTGTATTGAATGGTTCCTTTCTTTATTTTTCATTTCTCAGCTATAGGAAGGGTTTGATGGATGGGTGGTTTAATATTCCCAATAAGATAATATACAAGTTCACTCAAAAAGGTCCAAACTCATAGTGAACTGACATCTCCTTGAGCGCTGAACAGTGAGCACTTGCAGTTCTGAAGTTTAGTGCTGAAGTTTCTCAATGACAACTAATTAGTTTTTTCAGCAGCTGAGTCTAGAATTCAAAAACTCCGTCATCATGGCTACAACCATCAGTGAAGTTCCCATAAAATAGGGAAGGAGACAATTAAAAAAGAATCCCTAAAGTCCCAAGAATCTATGCTACAAAAGATTTCTAAATTCCTGTTATGGTTATAAAGAATGAAGTCTCCTGTCAGTTCAACATAAATCATGACTCCACTTGTCATAAAATCAAATGGGTGAATATCGCAAGTCTTGAAGACATCCATTAATAGACTGGCCATAAACCCAAGCTCAAGAGAATAACAAACCTAGATTTATCTTTGACTCTTTCAACAAAAATGGGAATTAGGAAGCACAAAGTAATACACAACATATAAAACTAACCTGAGACCGGGGAAAAATTTCTTGAATCAACTTTTTGTACCTCTTCACGGGCTGCCTAGACCTCGCCCGCATAGCAGGGCAGAAGAAACAAAGGTTACCACATGCTGGCAAAAGTTGCCTTGAAATTACTCCAGAAACAACGCTCATTTTTCAATCCCAATTATTCCCAAACCACATAAAATTCTGTATTCTCTTCAGAGTTTTCTTGCTTTCTTTCCCTTCTTTACCATCCAAGACCCAAGGTATAAAGAACCCACAATATTTAGGGAAAGAAAAGCCCTGAATAGCAAATGGGTACTTTCCGATTCCGCAACCAGCCTATAAATCAAAAACTTGAGGTCATCAAAACTTGAAATTTCAAAATCCCATATCCAGACTTTGTAAATCCAACATGCAGGCTCAGAAATTGCAATAGTTCTTAAACACAGTGGATTGAATTCTAGGATATACATATTAGACACAATATCAAATACATATAATGAGTTTCTTTTTTTTCTTTTCTCTCCAAATCACCCAATCCAAACATGCAGTTATCTAAGTATGATGAATTGAATTATAATAATACAAATCATGGGTTTTGGAATGCATTTACCTTCGGATCCGTGCCGGTATCAGCAGACCGGAGGCCGGTAATCCATCAAAGCGTTTCAAACGTGTACCGTATCTCCGATATTCCTCCACCGCGAACTTTTAACGACTCTCTCTCTCTCTTTCTTTCTCTCTCTAAAAACCCTTCACTCCTTCTCTCTCTCTCTATATATAGATATATATATCTATACCTATATATATATGTATATATATATCGTTGGTAGGAATTCTGCAATCAATGATTGAACATGTCCACAACCAGCAGAGGAAACCAATGGGACCAATTTTGAATTTAATGAGAAGGGATTGAATTAATAAGAATGAGAATCGATCTTAGCCGTTCATTTTTGATCCGTTAGAATGAAGTTAATTCACTCTTCGACCGTTGTTGACCGTTTTAACTCCGGTTCTATTCTCGCGGGCTGTGTTTGACGTCCAAGATTGGATTAGAAATATATTGGCCCGTTTGGGTAATAATCGCTTATTTGGTTATATTATTTTGCCTATTTTTTTATATTTTTTAAATTTTTTACTTAAATTGTTATATTTTTTTTGACTTCTCTCACGAAGACAAGTCGAAAAAATAAAAAATATCAAAATATAAAAAAAATTAAATAGACAAAAAATAAGTAAAAAATAGAGAAATTTAAAAATTAGTTCTTTTTTAGACCTCATTCGAGTTTTAATGCTATAAGAATTTTTTTAATAATTTTACTTCCATCATAAATATAAATAATTTTTCATGATTGATTTGTTCATATTTAAGAGATTTTATTTCTCTTTTTATCACATTTGATAAATTTACAATTATGAAAGATAAGGCAAAACTTTGAACTTTGAATTTTGAATTTGTCCAATATGTGAACTTTATTCTTATAATGGTTAATGATTGATATGAAACCCCACAAATCAATGTGGATGATCAATAAATTCAAAGTGAAAGACAAGCATGAAACTCTAATAGCACAAATTCTCTCTCTCTCTCCCTCTCTCTTGCCGCCGCCCCTAGTTGCCATCGTCGTCCCTTCTCCTCTTCCATCCGACCACCGACCACCGACCACTTCTTCTTCTTCGTAGTCTTCCGTTTTTTCCGCCGCTCCTTCGCCAATACGAAAGCCACACAAATATGAACGCTGCTCCGTCAACCTTCGTCGCTGCCACCAACTCAAGATCTTGTTGCCGTTACTTCATCGTCTTCTGTTACCGCCACCAACTCAAGATCTTGTCGCCGCCGCTCCTCTCTCCGGATTTAGACTCCTCCGTCGCCACTGCTCTTCCCACTAGATATTGACTCATTCATCACTAACGTTACGATTGCTGTGAAAAATTTATCACTTTAATTGATAAATTTATCATTCCTCCATCACTAGCGTCTCCATTGACGTGAAAAATTTATCACTTTAATTTTTTCAAGAAAAAATATTTAGAAAATTTTCTTAATTTAATGGAATGAGAAATTTTTTTAGAATTTTAAACTTATAAATTTATCAGTTTAATGGAATGATAAGATCGATGTCGAAGATCGGCGGCGCCAGAGAAAATGAAGGAGATCGCTAGAGAAAGAGGCCGACGTCAGCACCGGAGAAGAAGGAGTCGACGGCGACAACTACGATGACCGTGAAGAAGGATGAAGTCAGTGACAGAGCTAGGGTTGTAGTGGTTGCGGCATGAGATTTTTTGGGAGATTTTGGGCGGTATTTTTTTGCCATTTAAGAAGTAATTTTGTCAATAAAATCTTTTGGAGATTTTAATTTAAGAGTTTTTTTTAATAAACATTAATGTTGCATAACTAAATTTATTTTAAAAAGTTAGACATAACTAATTCTAAAATATCAACTAATAATAGGACTTATTTCAAAATTTCTCATTAAAAGAAGCCAATAAGCCAAATTGTATATTGCTTATTTCCGTATTTAGTGAATTTTTTTTTTTTTTGATCAAAATTGTTTATATTTTTGGTTCATTTCATAAAAAAAAAGAAGAGAATTTAATAGCGATTTTTTGCTGCTTTACAAGAGGGGAAGATAATTTGAAAGTGAGTCCTATTATCCAACTTTATTAAGGCATGTTTGGATCATGGTATAATATCACCTTTTAGTTTTTTTGCTTAAAGTTTTAAACGGGCCTATGATTAAAAAATGGTTTTTAATTAAATAATTTTTATTTATTTGGCTTAAATTTTTTTAAAATAAAAAATTTAATTTAAAATTGAATTGTCAAACAAGCCTTAATAATAAAAGGAGAAGGGTGAAATTCCTAACATCTCATATAGATGATGAATAATTTAATCTGAGGAAACAAATATAAAACTATTAATTTTAAGAGATAAAATATGAAAATGCTATACCCATTATCGATTAAGGCTATTTTATATTATGAGGGCATTTCTTTGAGTTTATTTTTAAATTTTTAGCTTATAGTTTAATAAAAAAAAATTTAAAAAAATTAAACAGGTGTACTTACAATTTTTTGCTTATAACTTTTGATTTTAAATCAACAAATACAAATTCTACTACTTAAAAATATATGTTTATAATTTTAACAAATTTTTATAACTTTTGTCTTAAGTCATAATCACATTCTTTCAGTTATAATTTTTAAGTTTATAATTTTTACTATACCAAATATCATTTATGTAGAAAAGAGTACGAGAGCTTATCAAGAATTGAATTCTTTATCAAGAATTGAATTCTTTATTTCACTTTTGACATTTCTAAAATTTGTTTTTATATAAAAAAAATTAACTTTTATATAAAAAGAAAAAAAAGTTATTTTAAACAAATTATTTCAAACCATCTATTTTTAAAATTTTTCTTTTAAAAAAAACTTAAATTTATTCAAAAAGTTAAAAATTTTTTGACATTCCAAAACATTGGCTTTAATTATAACATTTTGCATATTTGTTTTATCGTTGTGGACCGCTTAAAACAAAAGAACGAAATTGAGAGAATTAGGTGCTTCATTTGAGATTAATAGTTTATTAATTTATTTTCATATTATTTACTCTTGTCTTTAGTTTTCTCATCATTTCTAAAAAAAATATAATATTTTTTTATTTCTCTTATCGAAATGAATTAAAAAATTAAAAATCTTTAATTTAGATATAAAAAATCAAAAAAGTTAGAATAGGTTTGTTTGGCAAAGGCTTTAGCTCAACCTTTTATCTTATGGCTTAAAGTCCAAAAAGTAAAAAGTCAAAAAATCTCATTTGGAAAGTTTCAAGGCTTTTGGCTTTTTAGCTTTTTTACTTTTTTACATAACATAATTTTATATATTTTTTAAAATTATCATAACTATTATAATACACAACTAATTTTTATAAAAAATATATTTTTAAAATTTAGTCGTCAAAATTTATCAAACAAGATTGATATTGAATATAAAATTATTTAAAAGTAAATTTTAAAAATTTATAATAATTTTTTTGATTTAAAACTCTTTTAACTTTAAAGTCATTTTAAGTCGAGTTTTTTAGTTTAATAT
Organism: Heliamphora pulchella; assembly: GCA_032270985.1. Classification (NCBI taxonomy): domain Eukaryota; kingdom Viridiplantae; phylum Streptophyta; class Magnoliopsida; order Ericales; family Sarraceniaceae; genus Heliamphora; species Heliamphora pulchella. The sequence goes on along the minus strand of JAULJZ010000017.1, from coordinate 764,585 downwards.
TATTTATATAATTTACTAAATAAATTTTTTACTTATTTAATTTAAAATAATTTAAAATAAAATAATTAACTTAAAATCAAGTTGCGAGGAATAAGCCACTGGAAAAAGGCTTACTCCGAAGTAACTCGATCCCTATTTGGGCTCCTTTTTTATTTTTTTTAAAAAATTACTTTTAAGTCAAGTTCCTTGGGAAAAGAGGGAATTCGTTCTGACTTTTTTTTTCTTTTTTATTATTTTATATAAAAATCATTCTTATCACAAACATAAGAATAATTCGTTCTGGCTTTTTTTTCTTTTTTATTTTAAAATATAAGAATAATTTGTTCTGATTTTTCTTTTTTATTTTAAATAAAAATTATTCTTATAACAAAATCTTTTTTTAAAAAGTAAAAATGCCTATTGTCATCCCTAATGAGTTTTAGAATAAAAAATTATAATAAAATGGTCAAAACTATTTTTACTGCTCCAATAAACTTTTTATTCTACTAATTATTTTGTATTTAATAATTTTAACTATTTATGTTATGCTAATACTTATTTGGCCAGTTGAAAAAGATAAATCACATCACTAATTATATGCGTGTGGTGTTTAATACTATTAAAATTAATAGTTTATATATTATAATTGAAGAAATAATAGTTATAATTTATTATAAATATTAATTTATAATTAAAATTAGTTATTTATAAAAAAAATAATTATTACTTGTATCCTACTTGAAGCTAGTATTTGAAAAAATTTATAATTTATTACTAAAATTAATAAAAAAAACTATATATTTTCTTTTATGTTGGCAAAAAAACTCCCGGAAATGCACAGTGGAATCCGATTCCTCAGAGGTGATCCAATTAAATTGAACAACATTTGTTGCATGAAGGCAATGTTGGAGATTTTAATAAAAATAAAATATTTAAAAGTAAATTATTATTATTATTTATTGTAATTTGTTAAAATTTAAAATAAAAATTATTTTTGTAATTATTGTTAGTTCTAAGCAACTCAATAGGGAGGGTGAATTGGGTCTTTTAAAAAATAACAATTTAAAAAAAAAATTTAAAATTTTTTTAATAATGCAATTAAATATAGTAATTTAATCACAGATTAAAATAATGTAAATATTAAGGAGGTTAGGGATAAAGAGATTGAATCGAACACCAAAGATTTATAGTAGTTTGACTTTTTTCAAACCTACCTCCACTCCTCAAGTTTTCTTTTGAGTATTTCCACTATATAGAATGCTTCACGAGCGCATTCCAAATCTTTACAATTTCAAGATTTCGCTTGAGTAAACCAAATATTTACGGGGACATTCAAAAATCTAATACAGTTTCAAGAAGATTCTACAAAAATAATTTTCTGTTTTCTTTCAATTTTTCTTGAACTCTTCTTTGATGATCCTACACTCATTCTCTTTACAGAAATGATTTATAATAAATGAAAAAGTAAAGAAAGATGAGGAACAGGAATTAGAGATTCAGCAATAAATGAGAGCTTGAGAATTTCGAATTTGATTCAAGTAATAAAAAATGTAAATCTCCATTTAGAGTAAATGTTGAGAAGTTACTCCTTATATAAGTTACTGTGCATTTATGACTGTTGGAGGTAGGTGAGAGTAATAAATATTAAAAATTCAACCATTAAGGTCTGTCGCGAATTTGAATTTTCGTCGCCAGTGTCGACACAAATTTCTTTGGTGTCGACACAAAGTGTCTAGGGCAGAAATCTTCAAGTGGTTGGGTCGATATAAATCTTTTGAAGAGTCGACACAATTTCTGCAATCTACCTTACTAACATCATGGTGTAGACACATTTAGATCTGGTGTCGACTCGTTTGAAACTTCAGCATCCGGGGAGGACCATTTGTGTCATCTCATCTTGCCTTTGTGCCGACACTCAAAATCTGCAGGTGACATCGGTTGTTTTGTGTCAACACAATTTTCATTTGTGTCGACCCAAAATTTTAGATACCAAAAGTGTGAAACACTTTTGTGTCGACACAAAATTAATTTGTGTCGGCTCATTTTGAGTTCTAAGAGTTTCGGCTCTTTTGTGTTTATACAAAACTTGTTTGTGTCGATACTAAACTTTGATACCTGAATGTAACTTCATAAAAACTGTTAAGGTGTCAAACCATTTGTTCAATAGGTGTTGACACACTTGATATGCTTCAACTATACTTTGCCTTAAAAGTGTTTAACTTAATTTTCAATTAGGTTTAACACAAAATATTTTTTATGCAAGAATATTTAAGTATTTTAATCCTTTTGAGATATAAGTCATTTCTTTTAACTAAATGTGTCAACTTAATTATTCAAAATGTATTAACACTTTCATTTTGAAAATATAAAAGTATTATCCTTTTAAATTCATTTATTCTTAGAAAATAAAATTATGAAAATTATCAAAATCAAAATAAAAAGTCACTGGGCTAACAATCTCATCTTTTTTTATGATTACAATCATATTAGAATTTTCTACAAAATATTTAAAAATATTTTTCAACATGGGTTCTCCCTTTATCGATACGACTTAAACAACATATGCAATTATATTAGTTAGGCATTCAATAGAGTGAAAGTATACAATGTTGATATGATATGCAGCAAATAACCAATAAACATTACGAGTTTATTAAAACTTGTGCAATATATCAAATATGTGCAAAGTGATTTGTAATCCAAAACACATGTCCAAATATCCATAGTCAGAAATATCTAACAATCATTCATAAGCAAATGAACATGATATAGACAAGTACATACATAGGCATTCATTCAATCATAAAAAATATTTTCAAACATCCATCTAAAACATTCAATGTAAATGTTTTCAAATAATCATTCAAACTAATTAAGCAACTCATGCAATCAACCAAAAGAAATGTATGTTAATTGTTACATCTTCACCTTCAACAAAAAACTTTAAAAAAATGTTTATTTTCAACTTCTCTTCTCTTTTCTTCTCCCTTCTCCCCTTCACTTTTACTTTCTCTCATTTTGTAATCTTCAAAAGAGGGGCTATTAGTCGTCCATGAAATCTTTAAATTTCTTCTTCTCGGCGGCTCTCTGTTTGCTGGCTGTGACTCGTTCATTTGAGGCTCGTGCTCGTGCTCGCTCATCTTTAGCTTCAGCAGCAGCTATCGCTTTATACCGGGTGGCCAATGCAAGGTCTGCTTCCCGTTTGAGACGCGCTACATTTGTTTTTTGTTTTTTTGGGCTTGAATTGTTTGGCCTAGACTTCTTTGATCCACTGTAGGTGTTTTTTCACTTTATGAGAATTGGCATGGATAGCATTCATAGTGCCTTGGTCATATTTTTTTCTCACTTGATGCAAGATTGCCTTGTTGTAATTAACAATTGAGACAAAATTGTCATCCATAGTCTTGCATAGGACTCTCCCGGCATCTGTGGCATTTTTCACATCTCTCCGGAGGCTACGGTTTGTCTTGTCGAGATACTTAACTTTTTTGGAGAGGGAAGAGACAGTGTGATTTAAATCAAAGAAGTCTTGATCGGCTTTTACTTGAAATAAAGTCACTTTGGAGGATAAAGAGTTGATCAAGGAGATGACTTCTGATAAGTCAACATGGATAGAAGTAGAAGATGATGCAGGAGGAGCAGAAAATGGACCAAGAGTGTCAGAAGGTCCATGAACATCAGGTCGAGAGGGAGGAGAATCAAAATCGATAGGAATGGATGAAATATCTCGAGGAGAAGAAGTCCTGGCAGATGATGGAGTGCCATGACAAGAGGTGGTTTAGACACCATTAACATTTGCAATTTGCATATGTTTTAATGATAAACTACCATACAAGCCATGTTTTGAAAAGACAATAGTCTTCTCCTCATATAGATTAATGTCAAAATGGTAAAAATTTTTGGTGAGATACATCTCATGAGAGAGAGAGGAGTTTGACTTACTATGTGAGTGAAGCATGCAAAAAATGAATAAGAAACCTAAATCTAGGTTCTTTTTTTTAGAATACACCACAAAATAAAAATGTGCATATATGTAACATTACCAAATTTTTTCATTTGGGATAAAAAAAAAAATGGTTTAGCATGTGATGCAAAATGCGCATTTCTAGCTTCAGAGAGTTAGCCTCTAAGGGCTTGGTGGGGTCAATATTATCTTTCTCAAAAATATTTTTCACAAATTCAGAAAATAAAAAAACCTTCAATATCAATGGATTTTTGGTTATGATAAACACAAATATCCCATGCAGAGATGCCAAGGATCTCATTTAGTGAAGATGGAGTCAAGACAATGTTGACACCATTCACCCATGTGGTGATGGTGGTGGTCGGAATCAAGGATATGTGAAAATGAGCATAAAATGATTTCACAATAGTGGAATAGTGTGGTTCTTGGATTTACAAAAGCCTCTCCCACCCGAGGTTAGAAAAGAGATCTGCAAATCTCATTTCTATGGAATTAAAGAAAGAAAAATCTATAGAACGACTGGGAACAACTTTTCGATTTGCAGAAGAGGAATAAAGTTGAAGAATTTTGGGGGTTTTGAATGAAATTACCTCTCATGTGGCTACATTTTTTTGGTACAGTTGCCGTTGTCGTCGCTATCTTCTTCTTCTTCGATGATCTAGGGTTTGATGAACTTGCTTTGACGGACCGTTTTTGTGCCTTTACCCATCATTTTCGGAGGCATTTTGATGGATTTGGGTTGAGATTAAGGATTGAAGGAAGAGGAAGATAAATGGTCGACACAAGTTTTGAAAGAGAGAAGATGCGGGAGATGAACAAGTTTTATAGAGAGAGAGAGAATGATATGACGGTTCGCGTCTGACATCTCTATATATAGACGTTAAGATTTGTGTCAACACAAATTATAATTGGTGTCGACACTTTTCTCACAATGCCACTTCTATACAATTTTGAGTTAACACAACACACAATTGTGTCGACACTTTTTCAAGTGGTGTTAACACATTTTCACATATTAAAAAAGAATATTAAGGGCTTTGAAATGCAATGAAAAGACATGAT
>JAULJZ010000017.1:707309-717916 GCA_032270985.1 Heliamphora pulchella | reverse complement strand
GTAATAGTAATATGTTAAAATGTTGAATTGTTATTTGTTAGTATATAACTATATTAGAGGTTTAAAGCATGCATCATACATGACATTGTCACAATCAATATTATTTTTTTGCTTGTCTTTGTTATCAAAGATTATCAATTATATTAGTATTTATAACATCATAGATATTTAGTGAAATTTTTTTACCATACAACAATATCGTATTTTTTTTAATTGTAAAAACAACATAAATTCTAAAAAATATATTTTTTGTGTCCAAACTGCAATTAAAAATAACTACAAACATTCAATTTATAGTAAATAAAGTTAGAATATGTGTATCAATGAGTTTTATGCCATTTGCTAGCGCTTGAAAAAATTTCACGTCCGCGGCGCCTGATTCTCGTTACACATTGATTGATACACCCGATACCCATTACACGTGACCGCGATCGTTATGCCGGCCGATACGTGATTTAAAACCTTGACTGGAGCTGAGAAGTACTGTCGATAACCTGATGAGCAGAACTCGGCTTGCCATACTTCTGCCAACAATATGATTATGTATAATTAGTACCCCACAATAATCACACTTTCGGTCACCGCGGCTACCTGTTCGGCCACCATTACGAGCTCCACCACGAGAATTACATCCACCATGGGAGCCACTATGACCACCAGTGGAAACCAAAGCTGAGGACTCCAAGGAAGAGGAGGTAGAGCAATAGATCGCAGATGCACATCCCAAGAAAGAGCGCAAAAGTCGAGAGTAGGGAATAGGCATTAGTGGCGGTACGTAAGGTCTTACTCGCAAAAATATGATATTTGAACCCATGCAACTCAATGTCTAAACCGGATAACAAGAAATCAATCATAAAATTCTCCCAATGACGTTGCTGTTGTGTAAGATCAGTAGTAAAAGGCCGTAACTGCAACAGTTGGTCCCAAAGATTCTTAAGCGTACTGTAATATTTTGACAGAGGCTTGCCAGGCTGCTTCGTGGTGATGATTTTTTCATAGATCTCAAACACACGAGAAACATTACTTTGATGGGAGAATGAGTCAGCAACTGAATCCCAGATTTTCTTAGAGGTGTCACAAAACTCAATGGTCGCGGCAGCAGTAGGCTCCATACTATGCCACAACCAGCCCATAACAATTGAGTCTTCACACATCAAATCTTCATATTTTGGATCTGTTTTAGGCAAAGGAGGATCAATCACATACTTTAATTTTCGTTTCCCGCGCAAAAAAAATTTCTTCGCATGCGTCCAAGCTAAGTAATTCAGCCCATTTAATTTTGTGGATGTAATAGATTTTGGCATATCATCATCCTGAATTTAAAAAAAAAACTTTGTTGTCAGCCATATTCCAAAATATGGCTAGAGCTGAGAAGTACTGTCGATAACCTGATGAGCAGAACTCGGCTTGCCATACTTCTGCCAACAATATGATTCTGTATAATTAGTACCCCACAATAATCACGCTTTCGGTCACCGCGGCTACCTGTTCGGCCACCATTACGAGCTCCACCACGAGAATTACATCCACCATGGGAGCCACTATGACCACCAGTGGAAACCAAAGCTGAGGACTCCAAGGAAGAGGAGGTAGAGCAATAGATCGCAGATGCACATCCCAAGAAAGAGCGCAAAAGTCGAGAGTAGGGAATAGGCATTAGTGGCGGTACGTAAGGTCTTACTCGCAAAAATATGATATTTGAACCCATGCAACTCAATGTCTAAACCGGATAACAAGAAATCAATTATAAAATCCTCCCAATGACGTTGATGTTGTGTAAGATCAGTAGTAAAAGGCCGTAACTGCAACAGCTGGTCCCAAAGATTCTTAAGCGTATTGTAATATTTTGACAAAGGCTTGCCAGACTGCTTCGTGGTGAAGATTTTTTCATAGATCTCAAACACACGAGAAACATTACTTTGATGGGAGAATGAGTCAGCAACTGAATTCCAGATTTTCTTAGAGGTGTCATAAAACTCAATGGTCGCGGCAGCAGTAGGCTCCATACTATGCCACAACCAGCCCATAACAATTGAGTCTTCACACATCAAAACTTCATGTTTTGGATCTGTTTTAGGCAAAGGAGGATCAATCACATACTTCAATTTTCGCTTCCCGCACAAAAAAAATTTCTTCGCATACGCCCAAGCTAAGTAATTCAGCCCATTTAATTTTGTGGATGTAATAGATTTTGGCATATCATCATCCCGAATTAAAAAAAAAACTTTGTTGTCAGCCATATTCCAAAAAGAAGAACCAAGAGGAACCATAATACAAGCTGAGGCAAGAAAGAACTGTAACAAGCAACAAGCTGTGAGGCAATAGTGAACCGTAACAAGCAACAAGCTGAACTAAAAGTTAAAGAAGATGAGCCAATAGTGAACCGGAATAGTGATGAACCAAAAGTGAACCAATCAATGGTGAACCGTAATTGTCAATGGTGAACCAAACGCAAAACCCTAGCCGACACTACCGTCATACGAAACCCTAGCCGTCGCCGACCCTGTTGAAGTGAACCCTAGCCGGCATCACCTTCTTTCGAAGAAACAGAGGCAGCGTCAACACTTTGCGAAAGAACCAAAGGCGTCGTCGACCCTTTCTGAAGGAACCAGAGGCATCGTTGAACTCTCTGGAAAGAACCAGAGGCATCGTCGACCTTGTTGGAACAAACCCTAGGCACCGTGAGAGTCGCGCGACGAAGGCGGTGATTGCGCAACCTAGAACGAGTCCCAGAAATTTCAATCAATGCACAAACTTCAACCAAACTTCAAATCAGCATCAGATCTGATATAGATTAGGGTTGGCGACAGAAATCGAGTGGAGGGAGGCATCTAGACTCGCGATGAATAAGTCGAATATGAAAACTAGGGTTTTGAAGCTGACATCAGCATTTCGTCATCGTCGGATAATGCTGATGTCAACAACGATGGCGACTCTCAACTTCTCTGAATAATTGGACGAATTATGAAGGTACGATCGTTTGCTCTGATACCAAGTTGAAATTGAAAGTTTAGGATTTAGGGATTAAAGAGAAGAAGAGAGAAAGAATAAGAGAAAAATAGGTTTAGGGTTTTCTAATCTGTCCCCATGACCTCTAAGTATTTATATTAAATAATAAAAAGTATAAATTACAAGGAAACTCTTGAGACATAAACTACAAAGGTAAAAATAATAAAATAACTATTCTAACAAATTTCAATAAAGATAATTTTTGTATCTAAATGAAGTGTCTTACTGTTGTAGATTGGGATATACAATTGAGAAAATTCCTGGGTCAAGTTACCATTTTTCGGAAGAGATGTCACGTCAACTTGTTCTGTCAGTAGCGTCGTCATGGAATTCTGCAATAAATAGTTTGGAATCTCTTTGCAAAGGGAATGACTGGACACTATTCCTCAAGGTATTTATCATTTTTCATAGTAGCATTTCTTGTCCTTTTATGTGTGGATAAAAATTATGCCCAGTTTGATCTGAATTAATGGCAGGGTCTGGGAGGGGTAGATTGGGTACAAGCTCTAAATTCTGGAACTATATGCGCAAAATGACTGCCCTCATGTTGGAACTTGGAGGAGGCTATGTCCTTGATTTGAGGAGCTGGGGAGTTTGTGAGGTTGGCTAACTTAGAGGAAATTCATTGGAGGCAAAAATCCTGGGCTCTGTGGCTGAAAGCTAAGAATAAGAATACTCATTTCTTTCATTGGGTGGCTAATGCCCACATGTGGGCTAACTTGATTAGGAATGTGCGTGTGGATAGGGTGTCTTTGTCTGAAGTGGTTGATATTAGAGAGGAGAATGCTCAATTTTAATGTCACCTTTTTTAGAAGGTCAGCGGTTAAAAACCTCTCCTGGATCGACTTTAATTCAATGCTATTGTTGTCGATTAGGCAGGTTTGCTGGAGCAGCCTTTCACTAAGGAAGAGGGTAGTCATGGCTTTGGGCAGTATGAGTGGGGACAAGGTCCCGGGCCTAATGATTTCAGAGTTGCTTTCTTCCAGCATTGTTGAGATGCGATCAAATTGGAGGTTATGGGTTTGTTTCGTTTTTTCTTTAGCCATGTGTCTTTTGAGAGGAGTCTCAACACTTCTTTTGTTACTGTAGTTCCCAAGAAGGATGAGGTAAACGATATCAAAGACTTTAGACTCATTAGTTTGTTAGGCTTAGCTTATAAACTTGACTAAGGTGCAGTCTAAACTCAAGATAATCCTTGATTCAGTGATCTCTGAGTTGCATAATTCCTTTGTGGATGGGAGGCAGATTCTTGGTGTGGTGGTGGTGGCTAACGGGTGTGTTGATTCCAAGCTTCGGTGCAGGATCTCTCAGGTTAGATGGATGTTGAGAAAGGTTATGATCACGTGAATTGGGACTTTCTTCTGTATTTGTTGCAGAGGATGGTTTTTGGAGATAGATGGAGGTCTTGGATCAATTTCGGTAATTCTTTTGTGTCTCTTTCAGTCTTTGTGAATGGGACCCCGACAGTTTTTTCTTAGACTTTGAGAGGGCTGAGGCCGGAGATCTTTTTTACCCCTTTTTATTTATTGTGGTAATGGAGGCTTTCAATTGTCTAATTTGGAGTGTTGAGCATGGAGGGTTTATTTAGGGTTTTCAAATCGGTTTGGTGGGCAGTGTTCCTCTATCTATTTCTCGCCTTCTATGTATGGATATCATTTTGATCTTTGCGGGAGCTGAGCCGGCTCAGCTAGGGTATACCCATTGTGTTCTTCTTTACTTTGAAATTGTGTTGGGTCTTAGATTGAACTTGGCCAAGTAAGAGATTATTCTAGTTGGTGATGTTCTAAATGTGGAGAGTCTGGCAGGTATTATGGGTTGTAAGAAGGTGTCCTCTCTGTCACTTATCTAGGTCTGCCGTTGAGGGTTTTGTTCAAGGTGATCTAAGGTCAGCCGCTAAGGGGTTTTGTTCAAGGTGATCTTAGTGGTCAACATGAGGAATACATCTATTCTTGTGGTAAAGTAGACAATGGGATGAGGTGATTGAGAGATTTTTGAGGAGACTAGTTAGACGGAAGTGCCAATATATGTATTTAAGGGGGTAAACTTGCTCTCTTTATGCGTACTCTATTTAGTTACCTGACCTATTTTATGCTTTCTCTTCTCGGAATTGGTAGCCAGGAGGCTAGAGAAATTACAAAGGGACTCGTGGGCTGGTAAGGGGATGGCTTTAAATACCAAATGGTGGATTGGAGTCCCGTATAGCTTTTTTAGAAAAAAATAGATGGGAAAAAGTTACATTGTTTGGGATAATATTTTAGGCTAATTTCTTGCTTTTTACTTTTTGTTAAAATGTCTAATATATTCTTACTTTTTCTTTTTAAATTGTAGTATTTGGGATAAGAACATGTTTTTTTTTTTTGGTTTTATTTTAGAGAGTAGAGTTGACTTTTTGTATGTAGGGTTTTATTGCCATTTCATTCAAAAAAAAGTTACATTGTTTGGGATGTGGTTAACTTTTTTGTCCTTGGAAAAAGAAGTGAAAAAGGTAGTTTTTTTTGGGATGCCAAACAATGAAACAGTATGACTTAAAAAGTTGAACGTTTTTAAGTTTTTAGAGACAATTACAGAGAGCCCAAACAGGGGCTAAGGCAAGTTACTTGTACTGAAGTCAACACCCTCCCTTTCCCCTTAGGAAAAGGAAAAGAAAAAAAAAATGTAAACGTTTAGATATGTGTATTTACGTAGTTGTAAGTTAATCCTTTAGGTTATACTGAATTATTTTATGCATTTTTTTTATTCTTCTGATGAACAGGTGGTTCTCTCTCTATTGATTCTCAGCTTCCTTGGTGCCCTTTCTTTGGAGAATTTGTTTATTATAGGTTTGATCCCTATTTCGTCCTCTTTCTGGTTCTGTTTGCAAGGAGTCTTGGTCACCTAGCTAAATTCAGGAAGATTTTTAAATATTAACTTCAAATTCATCTCACAATAATTTAATATCTTGGAACTTTTTCGACAGTATATTTGACGATGGTTGCAAAGTTACCTAAAATTGTTTTGGAAGTGATCGCTGCTGACCGGATCATTTGTTCTCGTCATTGCAGGACTTCCCCTTGCCTTTGTTGCTTTCTTTGTGTACGAGAAAAAGGAGGAAGAGATAGATCGTTTGGTTTTGAAACTTTTCTCGTTTGGATGCAAATTAAAATCCGATATTTCCAGAAAATGTTTTGAATCTAAGAAGATTCAGTAATCGTGGGTAACTGATATTTCGATACCGCCAATGACATCAGCAATTTGGTTATTTTCTTCCTTGGGTTCATCTACCTGGTATCCAGAGATGATTGCAAATGAGAGCAATGGCAACTGGGTATAATGTGCTTATATCTCAGCAGGTGCAATGCTAGCGACGAAGGTCATCAGAAACAGAAACCCTAAGTACCCATTAACCAAACACATAATGTTGCCCATCATTTGAAATGAATGGTTTAGATTTACCTGTGTAGTGCAGGCCCCACTTTCAAGTAAATTTGAGCCATTCATTTTGAATTGTGGATGAAATTACAGGTAAATTTGATTGATATATAGTATTACTAGTTCAGAAAAAGGTTCTATTGTTGCCACTCCATTTGAGTCCGATTGAATCCTTGTGGAAGCCACCGGTGTTTTTGGTATAAATTTCGTGTTTTTTTCCCGTTTTTTCTGCTCTTATTTTCTAGTCTGATTTTTTGTCGTTGATGTGTCGGATGTAGTTCACAAGTGCTTTTAATTCAATGGGTTTGAGTTGTTCTTTTTTTGTGGGGGAGCTCTTTTCTTTTATTTTTCATTGTCTTTGTTTTTCTTATTTTGGTTTCATAGAGGTATCACACTGTTGAAATGGGTGTGGTTGTGTCCATTCTTTTTTGAGCTTTGCAAATCATTAATTTGTTTCTTTGGTTCTTTATCATCTTCATTTCTTGATAAATCACTCCACAAAATCAAGATCCAAACACAGCCTGAGGGAACTTGCAAATCATGATTTTTCCTTTGCCTTCTTCAGATCACATGCACTGTGAGATATGTCAAATCTTGTGTCAAGGTTTGAACTCATAAATATAATAGGGTTGATGTGCACTGCCTTTTTCTTTTTCTTTCTTTTTTCCTTCTTTACCCTTGTTATTGTGAAAGTAGGGATTTATCAAGGATTGGCTTATCTATCTGCACACTGCAGCAGAGTGTTGTTGGGACCTGTCTGGACCTATATCCGTTGTTGATTGGAAATTGCCAATTGGAAACTGATATTCCAAAGAAGTGATAGCTTAATTACAGTATTGATTTCAAAATTTGTATATTTTGTGGAAATTGCATTGAATATTGTCCAACAAATCGTTTATTAATGACTTAAGAGTATGAACTTTCTACATATGATCATCACAAATTGAATTATAATCAAATTGCTTTGGGTTGTTTACCAATGTCATTAATTGACAATCACACAATTTGAACAATTTCGAATTCATCTCAAATAAAAAATGAAAAAATCCTTTGATTCAAGAACAATTTTCAATTTCTAAGGTTCCCTTTTGATCTACATAAAATGAATATGTTATTTTTTTTTTTGGTCACAACTACAAAACCAAACCATTAATTGGTTGGTGAGAATCACGATTGAATTTGGCCGGATTCTATTCTGATGATCTACATTTTTCATTTTGTAGATCTTAATGTGTAGATAATTTACGCATCCGATGGGTCCCACTTTGATGATCTACATTGTTTATTTTGTAAAATCTTAATGTGTAGATAATTTATGCAAAAGAATCCAGTTAATCAAATATTACTAACTGTTTCTGAACAAAATTTATCTTAAAAGAATGAATAGTACCTTACTATGGGAATTCCAACAACAGACAGAGCCCAAATTAAGGGGGAAAATGATAAAACATTTGATTAGGTTTGTAATCTCAATCTCTTACTTCATGGTCAAGTAATCTTAATGTAAACAATGTATGTTTTGTTTGATCATGGCTAGGTGGAGATGTTTAGGGAGGAAAAATAAAAGTTAAAAAGAAAAAGAAAATGATAACAAAGATTTACCCGTTTGATTTTCTTATTATTTTCGTTTTTCTTAATAAACTATTCTATAAATTTATGATCCAAACACATTCGTAGAGTCTGACTTAAGTCACATTGCATCTACATAAAGAATCATTCATCATTTTCAAACTTTAGAATATATCTTAAATGAAAACTAAGACCATGATCATCATCATATACATAGCCAACAAACATGGGGTCATTAATGTGATAATGCAAAGGAAGCATTGGGGTGAAGAAAGGTGGGGCTTATGATGAATGCCCACTTGGTTTCACATATTCTCTTCTTAATTATCTATTACTCAAAGCTCCACTTGATGGTACTCTCACACACTAAAATATATTATCCTTCTAGGTAAATATCTATCTATTCCCATTTAGGAGAGTTGCAAGCCTTCTAGGTAAAAGATATTAACCTTTTATCTCAAGAAAGTTGTATTCCTAGAAAAAACTCATAAAAAGACATGTTTGTTCCGAAGGACCGGGCTGTCATAGGATTAAGGAATACATGGGCCTACTAAAATAGTTTTTTTTTTTTTTAGGATAATTAATTTTATATTTGTATTGCGGGACTCAGATTAATAGTCTAAAATCTTAAACTGTTCTTGGAATAACCAATATCAGACTCTCCTCATATTATTAGTATTAAGTTTGAATTATCTGTTATTAGTACCTAGTAGTTATTAAAAATCCTGTAACTCTTATGACATTTTGTTTAACACTTTAAGTTAATATGAACAAAAGATCTCGCTGTATGCATAATCTTATTAATAATTTTATAATATAAACAAGTATGGAAACCTCAATATTACTTGCTGTCCAATTTCATCTAGAATAACAAACAAAGCCAAATACTCTACTAGAATGATGAAACGGTGACGTTTTGGTAATTAAAAATCACCGGGGCAAGTTCTTTTTCTTTGAAATGGTTCGTTTAAACTCAACCACATGAATTACCCATACTCAAAAGACAATTTGAATATAATTTAATTATAAAATTATTTTAAAATAATAAGTAATATAGTTAATTATTAACGGAGATATTTTAAATATTTTCATTATGTTCATTCCTAATTTAAACGAAACTTAACAAAAAATGTAAACTGAAGAAATACATAAAACTAACTATATTTTTTAAACAATATGTATGCATATATATTAAAAACATATTTTTAATGGGAGATTAAAAAATGAGTTTAAAATAAAGAAAGAGAAAAAAAATTAATAGAGAGTGGAAATAATTTGTAAAAAAAAAGAGAGTAAAATGTCATATAAAACAAATGTCTAACATCAAACCATTTGATCCGTTCCTTAAAAAGGAATGGATAAGTCTATGCTCTAAGCTGGTTTAAGGTTTTTTCTTGAGGTGAGAATTAGGTTTTCCTTAACCAACTTATGCGAGTTTGGGATAAATTAACTTTTTATTTGTTTATTTTTATTTTTAATAAAAAAATTTTATCGTTTAGTTGAACTGTTATACTTTTTGACTCTTTTCATCGAAATAAGACGGAAAAATAACTTTTAATCAAAATATAAAAAAAGAAGTTTAAAAAAGACAAAACTAAACCAATAAATTAAATTTTATGTTACTTATTTTCGTTTTTAATGAATTTTAATTTATCTTTCAATCAAACTTTTTTACTTTTTCGATTCATCTCATTAAGATGATACGAAAAAAGTAAAATATTTAGTCAAAAAAAATTTTTAAAAATCAGAAAAAACAAAAAAAAAATATAAGGAAATTAGCCCAAACTGGGCCCATTGTGAAAACGTAAAAATCATCGATTAATTTAATAGGTAAGAATTCTCAAATTAATCGTCCTGAATTGAGGTTAGAATCATTGCTATCGAAAAAGATGAGAATCAAATTCTTACTTAGACACTGTTTGGGCTAAATTTTAGAGATTTGTTTATTTTTTATTTTTTTTGTTTTTTGACTAAATATTTTTATTTTTTCTCAAATAATCTCAATAAGATGAATCGAAAAAGTAAAAAAATTGATGAAAAGAAGAAAGCAGTTCATTAAAAATCAAAATAAACAATATTAAATTTGACAAATTAGCTTATTTTAGTTTATTTTTGTCTTTTCTAGTTTTTCTTTAATATTTTGATCAAACATTTTTACTTTTCTAACTCGTCTCAATAATAAAAGTCGAAAAGTATAATAATTCGACTAAATAATTAAAAAATTCACAAAAAAACAAAAATAAACAAAATAAAATAAGTAAATAAATAATTATTCCAAATGGGCCCTTAACTTAAAATATAATTCATGATTTGATAAATAACCAGAAATTCATTTTCCTAAAAAAGACAGGCTCTAGCTTGATTTACATGGAATTTTGGCCTCTAATGATACATTTGTTGGAATCTGTGAATTCATTGGCCATTAAATTCCAGAATTCAATAGCAGAATTCAATTGCAATTGAATTGGCCATTCAATTGGCAATTGTATCCTGGAAACCAATAGCCATGAGTGGCTATTGATTTCCTGTAACTCCTCCATGATGGAAAGGTAATATACTATCTTTACAGAGACAGAGAAGAGAAAGAGACAGAGACGGGGAAGAGGAAGAGACAGAGACAG
>JAULJZ010000017.1:652891-684680 GCA_032270985.1 Heliamphora pulchella | reverse complement strand
AGAATATC
Source organism: Heliamphora pulchella (assembly GCA_032270985.1). Lineage (NCBI taxonomy): Eukaryota > Viridiplantae > Streptophyta > Magnoliopsida > Ericales > Sarraceniaceae > Heliamphora > Heliamphora pulchella. The sequence continues at coordinate 684,672 of JAULJZ010000017.1, read as the reverse complement.
TAAGTGATTCGATCTTACAAAATAAGGTATTTTTAGTTTGAAGCTTTAGAGCCTGATTAGCAACCTAAGCTTCTTAGCTCTTTTGCCAAAAATGCAAAAAAGCTAACATAGCATATTTGACAAAAAACAGAAAAGCTAAAAAGTTAAAAGTTAAATCAAAACATTAATTCCTAAAATACTCTATATGAACTCCTACCCCATTATAAATGACAATAATATCCCTGCATGATAACTTATTTACTACCAATGCCAACTTTGTGTAATTATTATAATCAACTTTGCAGAAGGACAATACTATCTAATTTGAACAAAAAGAAAAAAAGCTAATTTTTTACCTAATTAATCAACTTTAAAAAAGTTAGCTTAAAAAGCTAATTTACTAAACAATCTACTTTGAATCCAATTTAGTGTTTTTTGGCTAAAAATGCAAAAATGTAAAAAATGCTATCTTTTAAGCTAGTTACCAATCAGACTCTTAATTTTTTTAATCCCATTCCTTAAATGTTCCTCTGCAATTTTTTAGTAGTTCTTTTTTTCCTTTCTTCTACGTTAATCCACATTAGTTCAGGTGTGGTGTCACGGCATGTAATCCCTAACCTAGTAATTTGGTTGGTTGAGTTATCGAAAGAGCTTCAGAAACCAGTGGAACCAAAATTGACCTCTTGTTGAACCAGAGAAGGATTCAAGCAAGGTTAGGATAAGTTTGTCTATATGTTAGTGTAATGGGAGAATTCTAATTTACAAAAAGAGGAAGCATAGACCTGAGGTATCTAACTTGGGATATAAGAAACTAAGTTGAGGTTCTAGCATGATACTTCGTGGTGTGATGCTAGTTAGAAAAGCATAGACATGAGTAGCCAACTTGGGATATAAGAAACTAAGTTGAGCTTCTAGCATGATACTTTGTGGTGTGATGCTACTTAGAAAGGAATATTTGTTTTTCTGACATTGTCAAAATCAATCACAAATTTGAAATGGAGTTTGAAAGAGAGAAACTTCCAAATTAGAGATTCAAGAACAAACTCAGCCCTTAAAATAGACTGCATTAGGAACCCCTCCCCCCTTCTCTCTGAAAAGGAACTTGTCCTCAAGTTGAATTATGGTACAAGATAATGTCATATGTAGCTTCTAACAACTCCAAACAAGAATTGTATGGCTACATTTCGTTGCCCAAAGTCACCTCAATAAGGTAACCCACCTTGAATAGAAGCCATCTTTTTGTGTATATCCACGATAGCTTTGTTGATATGTTAATACACCACCCACTTAGCATGTCTCTTGTGAACGACGATGTTATCGATGATGTTCTTCACACATCCATCCAAGCTAACCAAGAATCATCAACCTTAAACTGTGGAAATTCCTACTTCATACCACACCTAAGATTTTATTAAGTTAAGACCATACACAGAATTTTCAAGTTGTCCTAAGAAGTCTTTCTTCTCATTTGATGATAATTGGTGGGTTGATATGGATAAAAAGGAGATGGTTTAGTCACTAATGCATTATAGATTTGAATATCTTGCACTGAAGGCAATTCAAGAATAATGAGGCAAATCTTGAAGATTATCCACAACCTTCGGTTCTATGAAGCGTAGTTGCATGAAATGGGAGCAGAGGCTGGGACGGGGGAGTGAAGGATACATGGAAGAGCATGAGGTTAAGAGCGAGAGGGGGAGAGGCACCCACACCCTCGGTGGGAGGTATCTGCTAGTAAACTATGAAGCTTTCAATAGATGGAAGAGAATCAAAAACAGTCTGGCATTTTTGGAAGTAAACCTGATGCATGATCATTTTCAATTTTTCATGGTTTTCCTCTCTGCAACTTCATCACCCCCTTGCTTAAGCGTAAGGAAAGTATTCGTGATCATAATAGCAAATACTTTATCCTCCTCATTTTAACATCTTCAATCTCACTTTTTTTTTTATGTCTCAGGGTGTCTGGGTTAGTTTATGCATATCTCGACTAATTATTGGGGAACTAATTCCACTGTCCACTTGCGGGGGCTCAATTAAAATCGAGGCTTTGCTTTGTACGGACTTGACCCCAGAAAATTGATAGTACCTAAAAGGTTTCGAACCTGAGACCTTAGAGGGAGCAAACCCCACAGTCCCAAGCCTTGACCACCAGGCCAACTCCTTGGGATTCTTTAATCTCCTCACTTGTGGACTTGTGAATGATGGGAATATCATTATCACAAAATTGTTCCTTCACCACCTCGACAAAGAGTGCATCATTATGACTTCCAAGAAGTTTCTTACGAGCCTCCAACTTGTGACCTCAATTCACACACTCGAAGCATTTGAACTATTTACTTTGGAACAAGATTCTTGCCTCCGAAGTGTCAAACGAGATGGATTTTGAACTAGGATAACTGGTTCATCTCATCCATTTGTATTCCAACCCTAAAAGAACTACTCTTGCTAACACTACTTGAATAACTAGCAGTGAAATAACTTTGGAAGATTGCCCAAACTTAGCACCATTGACATAATGCTTTCTAGATTTTGAAACTTCCATAGAACTCGTGAAAGTCCCCCATTTGTATTCAAATTTGTCTAGATATGCTCTACGCCAATGTAGGACAACAAAAGAATTTTCGAATTGAATTTGAGAATGATCAGTTCATCACCACCTTCATTAGAGATGGCAAATGTTGCACTTTTCCAATCACGATAGCAACTTGTTCGGACAACTCTTCAATTTCATTTTGATTGTTATTTGGATTGCCATTATTCCCCCCCAAGGGATGGAAAAGCATCAGCTCCTTCACCATTTTTTGCAATTCCACCTCTACATTTGCCTCCTCTACCACCTCTAACACATTTCATATCAAGCCAAAGTAAGCAGCTTTGGTTGAATCAGAAACCAAAAAAGGCACCGTTCGAACTAGGATGGATCAGATTTGAAAAAGTGAACCCAAAATGACCAAAAAATCACCAAATAGGAGTTTAATTGAACAATAGATGAGCGAATTGAAGGTCAACGATGGTTGAATACAATAGTGGTTGAGTCAGTTGTTTGAGCTCGATTTGGGGTAGATCTAATGAAGCTAATCAAATCAAATCCCATCACGGTCGATCTGTTGAAAAAAATCGAATGTCGATTCGAAGTTTAGGGTTTAATTTTGTTAATTGAAGGTCGAAAGTGGAAATTGAGTTTGATTCGAGTTGTCCAGGCGAGTTCTATGTTCGATTTGATGCAATCGAAAGGGGATCTGGAAAATCAAGGTGTGATTTGATCCGATTTTGTTCGAGTAGGGTGCTATAGGGTTCGATTTGGTTCAATTTGGAGAAAACGAAGCATATCTGAGTAAATCTAGGGCTCGACGAAACTTCCGACAACTCAACGGTTTCGGCAAGGTCCGATGCAATTTTTGACGAGCTCCGATGATAACAAAACCTAGGTTTGGGATCTGATGCCAAATATTGCAGTCAAAATTGATCACAAATCTGGAAATTATGTTTTAGAGAGAGCAACTCCCAAATTAGGGATTTGAGCTCTATCTCTTACAATTTCAATATCAAAGTATCTCAACCTCAATTAGAGCCCCTAAAGGCTTATTTACAAGCAAAGGGACAGCCACACACAATAGTAAAAATTCAATACTTAAAATGGGCTGCATCATTTTCTTTGCATGGAATACCATTGTATAGCGAATGCGTATGATGCTGAGATGTGGTAGTTTAGGATGCTTGCTTCGCGGAGGAGTGTGAGGTAAGAGTTTGATATGGTGGCAGAATTTTTGGAAACTCTATTTGGGTGGATAGTGTGATAAGACATTTGAATGGGGGCATGAGGAATGAGTTGTAATAGTGTTTCAAGCTTATTGGGTTTGATGAAAATCCTATTTCAAGGCTATCAAGATTTTTTTCCCCTCACAAAAGTATATGGAGTGCAATGTGCCTTCTAAGGTTGCGTTTTTTGTTTACTCATTGGGGAAAGCATTTTTTATTAATGGCTAGGTGGGGAGAAATTGTTCTCAACTGTTGTTGAATAACATCACATAATGAATCCGCATGGTGCTGAGGTGGGGTAGTTTTGGATGTTTGCTCCATAGTGAGCTAAGAGTTTGACATGGTGGAGCAGCTTTTGGAAACACTATTTGGGTTGATAGCGTGATAAGAGATTTGGGTGTGAGCATGAGGACCGAGTTCCTCCATAGTTTTTCTAGCTAATTTGGTTTGATGAAAACCAAGGTTCTTATTAAGGTTGTGTTGAAGTTTGTCTCGAATTTTCTATCAAGAGGTGAAGGGAAGCTGTCACTAGGACAGACAGATCGATCGGTTTGCTATGTTTGTAGAGAAATCAAGAGCAGTCAAAGACCGATCGTGCAGTTCATAGACCGATTGATTGGTCTGTTCGGGATTTCGTTTTAAAAAGGCTGCCAGTGTTGCGCCATTGTTAAGTTTAGACCTAATTCTCATTTTTCTCATCTCAAAAACACTTGTATTTATCTAGGGTTAAGGAGATACAGAGAGGTTCAGATTTGAGGCTATAAAGATAAAGAGAGCGAGAAAGAGAGTATAATTCTTATTTGATAATAGTGGATTGTTCTCTCCTTCCGTGGATGTAGGCATCTTGTTGAACCATGTATATCTTGTGTGTTTGTGATTGTTTCGTGTTTTCCATTTGTTCTGAGTGGATTGAAGCCGAGGTCGTGTGTTTCACTGCACAACAAGTGGTATAAAAGCTTTTGGTTAAAGCTTCAATCACCCGATTACAGTAGAGATGACGAATATAAATTACAAAGTCGAGTTCTTCACTGGCAAGAACAACTTCTCTCTTTGGCAGTGACGGATGAAAGATCTATTGATCCAACATGGTCTCTCCAAGATATTACTCGACAAGGTAAAGAAGCCAGAAAGGGTGACCGATCATAATTAGGAGGATCTCGATGTACTAGTGCAATTCGTCTCAACATCGGAGATGATGTTATTCACAACGTATTGGACGGGGAGACAATGGAGGCTATTTGGAAAAAGCTGGAAGGCGTCTATATGAAAAAAAATAAGGCAAACAAGTTATACGTGAAAAAGCAACTACACAGACTGCAGATGAAGGAAGATATAAATATGTTGAAACATCTCAACGTCTATAACATGCTCATTACGCAACTACCACATGAGAAGATGAAGTGGGATGATGAAACAAGAAGGGCTTGTTGCGGCAAAGACAGAGTTGAAACGAGGCAGGAGTAAGTCTAGAGGCAAGGGTTCTTACAAAAGAAGGTCTCGGTTCAAGTCACGTGCAAAGAAAGACATGAAGTGTTTTTACTGCCACAAAACTGGTCATTACAAGAACCAGAGGAATTGAAGGATCACATGGAGGAGAATAAGAAGGGAAAGAAGCTATTAAAATCTGTCAATTTTGCAGAAGACAAGTCAGATAGTGAGGTAGATGCATTGCTTTCTGTTTCTTTTTCCAGTAATTTTTTATCAGAATTATGGATTTTAGATTCGGGATACTCCTACCATATGTGTCCAACTAGAGATTGGTTTGACACGTATAAACCTTTGACGGTGGCACTGTTCTAATGGGCAATGATGCAACATGTAAGGCAATTGGAATAAACACCATCAAAATCAAGATGTTTGACGGTGTTGTAAGTGTTTTAGGTAATATTAGACACGTTCCTGTGCTTAAGAAGAACCTGATTTCCTTGGGGGCTTTATCGCTCTAGATACTTTGGGTTGTGGGTATATGACAAAATGTGGAGCTATAAAAGTCAGCAAAGGTGTCTTAGTCATCATGAAAGGGCAGAAAATCAGAAATCTATACAAGTTGATTGGGAACATGGTAGTAGGTGGAGTCGCTTTATCTACACCAGCATAATCTAGCATAGATAATAGTAAGCTCTGGTATATGCCGCTCGGTCACATTGGCGAGCGTGATATGCTAGAACTTCATAAGAAGAACATGCTGAAAGGTGTAAAGTTATGTAGTATTAACTTCTGCAAGTATTGTGTATACGGGAAACAGCACATGATCAATTTCAAGATAAGTTCTCATACCAGCAAGGATGCCCTAAACTATGTTCATTCTGATGTTTGGGGACCAGTTATAGTTTCATCTCACAGTGGTGCCTAGTACTTCGTCAGTTACATTGATGACTACTCAAGGAAGGAATGGATCTGCTTCATAAAGCATAAGTTTGATGTCTTGTCTTTAGTATTTTTAAGAAATGGAATTTGCATGTTGAGAATCAGACATGGAAGAAGATAAAATACCTAAGGATAGATAATGGCACCGAGTATAAAAATGAGTTTATGAAATGTTGTGAATTAGAAGAGATTACTCGTTATTTCACAGTTAAGGGGACTAAACAACAAAATGGGGTTGCAGAAAGAATGAACCGAACAGTGACAGAAAAGGCCATAATCATGCGGTTGAATACTGAATTGCCAAAGGTATTTTGGGGAGAAGCAGTTAACACAGCATACTATATCATCGACATATCACCATAATTAGCCATTGATTTCAAAATTTCTCAAGAGATGTAGACAGGTAAACTAGTTGAGTTGGAAATTTGAAAATATTTGGTTGCCCTGCTTATGTGCATGTGCAAAGTGAAGAATAGTACCCAAAGTCGATAAAAGTATCTTTCTCGGCTATGAAAGTGGTGCGAAGGGTTAGAAACTGTGGAACTCAATTGCCAGGAAGAAGGTGATCATTAGAGACGTGGTGTTCGACAAGGCATTTATGCTTAGTAAATGTGAGGAAAATCCAATTGATGGCGTGGTCAAAGAGAAAGCAACAGTTGAGGTGGAGCTTGATGAGAATAGTTCACCCAGTGATTTGGGTGATGGTGATGCAAGTCAGCAGCAACCAGAACAGAAAGTTGAGTCCTACACAGTGGCTAATGGTCGGGAGAAGCAGATCCACAAAGCATCAGTGAGGCATGGCTTTGAAAATATGGTCAGTTTCGCTCTAATAGTTGGCAGTGGAGATTCTTTATCTTCTAGGGAGGTTACAAGCAGCTCTGACAGAGAAAATTAGCTAGTAGCTATGTCAGAAGAGATAGACTCAATATAGAAGAATAAGACTTGGGAATTGGTAAAATTACCCAAAAACAAAAAAGGTGTCGGTTCCAAATGGGTATACAGAAAAAAGGAAGCAATGCCAGAAAAGGAAGGTGAAAAATATAATGCTTGACCGGTATCTAAGAGTTACTCCCAGAAAGAGGGAGTAAACTACAATAAGATTTTTTCACCAGTTGTGAAGCACACGTTAATCAGAATCATTCTGGCATTAGTGGCTATGCATGACATGGAGCTAGAATGGCTTGATGTGAAGACTGGCAAGGAAGACTATGTGTGCCTATTAAAGAAATCCTTTTATGGATTAAAGCAGTCTCCCAGGCAGTGGTACAAGCAGTTTGATTCATTTATGGTGACACATGGGTACACACGCTGTGAGTATAATTGTTGTGTTTATTACAGAGTACTTGCTGATGGTTCATATATCTTGCTATTTTTGTATGTTGATAATATGTTAGTGGCTGCAAAGAGTAAGGAAGAAATTGCAAAGTTGAAGACTTTGTTGAGCAGTGAATTTGATATGAAAAATCTTGGAGTTTCCAAGAAGATCTTTGGTATTGAAATTCACTAGGAAAGGAAGGCTGGGAAATTATGATTATCTCCGTAGGGTTATCTGCAGAAAGTGTTACAAAGATTCAGTATACAGAATGCAAAGCCAGTAGGAACACTTTTTGCAGCACATTTCAAGCTATCTTCTTAGTTATGCCAGAGCTTAGAAGAGGAGTCAAAGCGTATGTTAGAGATACCGTATGAAAATGCAATAAGATGTCTTATGTATCTGATGGTGTGCACAAGACTTGACATATGTCATGCAGTTAGCATGGTTAGCAGATACATGGCAAATCTAGGAAAGGAGCATTGGAATGCAGTTAAATGAATTTTCAGGTATTTGGCAGGAACTCGAGATATGGGGATATTGTTTAACAGAGAAAGGGCTTCCACATAAGTAGTAGGTTATGTTGATGCCGACTAAGTAGGGGATTTAGATTCAAGAAGGTCCATGAAAGGGTTCGTGTTCACTCTTGTTGGTGGTCCTATCTGTTGGAAGTCTACACTCCTGGATACAGCTGCTTTTTCAACTACTAAAGCAGAGTATATGAAAGTAACTGAAGTCGGGAAATAGGCAGTTTGGTTGAAGGGTTTGGTCAGCGAACTTGGGCTGGTGCAGAACAACATATTGCTATATTGTGACAGTCAAAGTGCCATCTACCTGGCCAAGAACCAAGTGTATAGCAGAAGGACAAAACATATTGTTGTGCGATATTATAGGATTTGAGAGTAGTTACTTTTAGGTGACATTTCTTTATCAAAAATTCATACCGATGAGAATGCATCTGACATGTTGACTAAGCCAGTTCCTTGGATCAAGTTCGAGCATTGCCCAGACTTGGTCCAAGTCTGTTCCTGTTGATGTTTAGAGAGGGTGGAGCACCCATTTCTGTGAAAGGAGTGCAGGTCAGGTCGAGGCGACTAATAGTTCTTCAAGATGATTGAGAATTTCAAGTTAAGGTGGAGATTGCTGAAATTTGTCTTGAATTTTTTGTTAAGAGGTGAAGGGAAGTTGTCACCAGGATGGACCAATCGAGCGGCCGGGACGGATCGATCGGTCTGCCAAGTCTATAGAGAGACTGTGATCAGTCAAAGACCAATCGAGTGGTCCATAGGCCGATCGATCGGTCTGCTTGGGATTTCGTTTTTTAAAAGGCTGCATGGGTTGCGCCGTTGTTAAGTTTAGACCTAATTCTCATATTTCTCTTCCCAAAAACACTTGTATTCATCTAGGGTTAAGGTGATACAAAGAGTGGCTCAGATTTAAGGCTAGAGAGAGAGAGAAAGAGAGTTTGTAATCTGTATTTGATAATAGTAGATTGTTCTCCCCTCCCGTGGACGTAGGCATCTTGCCGAACAACGTATATCTTGTGTTTTTGTGATTGTTCCGTGTTTTCTGTTTATTCTGAGTGGATTGAAGCCAAGGTCGTGTGTGTTCGGCTGCACAACAGGTTGCATTTTTTGTTTACGCGGTAGTGAGGTAAAGATTTTTTTTTGATTGATAGCATGGCTATGTTGGGGGAAATTGTTCTCAACTGTTGTTGACCCAAATGCTTGTGTGCCATGACAGCAAGCAACCAACGGGAGACAACCCATCGGCTGTGCGATGCCCAAAACAATGACGTGAGGTGCCCAACTTGCCGATGACATTGAAGGATGCTCAATGTTGGCTCTCGATTTTTGTCCCCCTCCCCGCGCCCCCTTCACATTTTCGTGGCATGGTGTTGCTGGCCTTGTCGGGTGTGTTCAGTATGTTGGCTGGGTGTGCTGGTTGTGCTGGCTGCCTGTAGTGCTGCATATTGGGCGCTGTGCGTGCACGAGTGTGCGTTGGCGTGTTGTTGGGCGCTGGTGCGCTTGCGCTTGGCGCTGTGTGTGAACATTGGTGTGGTGCTGGCACTGTGCGTTGGTGTGCTGCTGGGCCCTGGTGGGTGCTGGCTTGTGTGCTGTCATGCTGCGCCTCTGTGTTGCTACTCAATGCTTCCATTGGCTTTCTTGCCATGCACTTTGGCATAGTTGGGGTGTTTCTTTTGGCCATGATAGGGCAGTACTAGGCACACCTTAGATGAACGTTGCCACTTCTCTTAAATACTAAGGTTGCGTTTTTGGTCTACTCGGTATTCAGGGAAAGCTTTTTTCTATTGACAGCATGGCTAAGTTGGGGGAAATTGTTCTCAACTGTTGTTTTATGTACGAGTGGCTAGGTGGTGTATTTACCATTTGGCGATCTCATGTAGTGTGGCCTGAAGATTTAGTCCTTACTAATAATTATTTTCGCATTGAGTTCATCATGAATCAGTAGGAGGCTGGCTTCACTGGGGAACATAGAGATAAGGTGACATGAATGAGGCTATTCTGTGTTTGATGCTGTTCTATTGATTGAAGAGAAATCTTCCACGTCTGATGGGAGCGGATGATTGGATGATTGATTGGGAATGCATACATTTGTTTTATTTTCTTCTGTTGTCACGAAGCATGGTTCTTTGAGGATTTTATGGGTTTTAGAGATTGGCTCTTTTTTTGTTTTTTTGATAGCTGAAAACTAGTAATGTAAAAGTTAAGGTCTCGTTTAATTAATACAAGCGTGTTGTGTGTGCTGAATCAGACTTGTGTCAAATTGACAATACAAAATTTTGTATTTGTAATTGTGAGAATTTAAGATTACTTGGTGCCAGTGACATTGTCTAATGTGTTGTTATTGCATTATCATCATGTCTATTGAGGCATTGATGCATTACTAGATGTCTCATGCCAGTTATGATTGATTTTTTGTTACTTCAGGTAATTTTATGGGACATTGAACTTATTGCATGTCATTGTTTCTAGTACAATTTACAGAACTTTTGACCTATGTATACTTGATTCTTACATGTTTTTGCTCAATTGCAGGTCCAGGTCAAAGAGAGCTGTCTTCTGGAATATGTCAGTTGCTGGAGAAAAAGGAAGGAATCTTTCGTCAGAAAATGATGGGAAAGAGGGTGAATTTTGCATGCCGATCTGTTATATCTCCAGATCCTTACTTGGCAGTTAATGAAATTGGGATTCCTCCATATTTTGCCTTAAGATTGACCTATCCGGAGGTAAGGGCAGGCAACTCATGTTAAATAGTTAAATAAGTTTCCTCCAATACATGCCTGCCAAAATTATGAAAAAGATAAGTCCTGGACATGGCGATACATGATGAAAAATTATGTATTATTGGTCCAACTAAATGCTACAATGTCTTTCTCAAGGACAGATCTAGTGTTTGGAGTTCATTGCCCAGTTTGAAGATTTGTTAGATATCACATAATTTGGTTATACGCCACCGCCTTTGATCAGCCACCACCATAAATACACATGGAAAGAACACTTCTATTCATACTATAGAGCCATCCTCACTTACTGAGAACAATAATCCCCTCTCCTCCATCTCTTATCTACCATTTGGGCGGTTGCTTGTGCATTCAACAAATGATGATTTGTGAACCCCAAACTCGGGGTTGTTAATTTTGGTGGTCACATTCATTCAGGTGGTGGGTATACGCATGAGATGGCATTTAACGAACCATGATATGTGAATCCCAAGTTCGAGGCTGACAATTTAGGTGGTCACGACTGTTCAATCTAAAAAGAATGTTTCTATCAAAGTTAAAAAAATTAACCAAAAATTTTAAAAATCTTATTTTCCCGTTCTGTGTTTTTCGTCTCATTTTGTACTAATTCTTTACTTCTACGATAAAGTAGGGTAGAGACGACATTTTGTTGATCTCACGTAATTATTCATCCCCCCCAATTATAATTACTAAATATATTTTGTATCTAAATACCTAAAAAAGTTTATGGGAAGAATATGAGGCGGCGGCGGTGGTGGCCTAGGAAGCACGAATACTGGATATGGATACGATACAATACGCATACGGCAATATGCCAAATTATTTTTTATAGTTTGTAGTATTGTATTATTTATACAATAGCAAGAGTTATTTTATTTTGTTCTTATTTTGAAACGCTCAATAACTATCCAAGTCAAGAATAACTGAATAAGTAATAAATAAAAAATAATTTTCATTATGCATAAAAAAATATCTAGATGGCAATACGTTCATAATAATAAAACCAAAATATCAACTAAATAAAAAAATAACTTTTTTAAATATATATATAAAAAATTGAAACGTATCCAAAAAGTATTCAATTAGTATCCAAAATGTATCCCATGCTTATCCCTCCGTACCTCGGGCGTATACAAGACGTATCTGAAATTGAAAAAATAAAAAAAATATTTTTGGATACTTCTTAGGCGTATTTGATACGCATCCCTGCATATCGGTATTCGATACTTGTACGACACCATTTTTGGAGTATCCGTGCTTCATAGGGGGTGGCAGTGATCGATAGTAAAGGGTATTCAGAGTCGTGTTGGTTTGGCGGTTCAAACGAGGTTGGTCAACAATAGTGGTCTTTATTGGGTCAATAGTGGCATTGACTACCATGGTCTTTCAAGAGTGGTGGTGCGGCGACAGCAACTAGCATGGTCTTTTGGTAGCGGTAATCATGGGGGAGGTGGAGTGTGCTTATTTGAGGTCTGGTAGTGTGGCCATGAGGCTGCTTGAGGGTTTGAAGTTTTAGTGGATGAGAGATATGCACAATGTTTGGTTTAGTTAATTCTTATCCTGATTGAGTAATATCAATGTTTGGATGTATGTGCCGTGTGAAGTGTGTACACATTGATAATTGATGGTAAATTAGGCATTTAAGATTTGAAAATGATGATATTATTATTTCTTATCCACCTTCTTGATGAATTGCTTGGAAGGGGAGCCATGGCGCAACGGTAGAGTTGCTGCTGTGTGGCCTGGAGGTCACAGGTTTGAGGCGTGGAAACAGTCTCTTGCAAATGCAAGGTAAGACTGCATACTATAAACACATCGTGGTCCGCCCCCTCCCCGGACCCCGCATACGCGAGAATTTTGTGCCTTTCTTAATGGATTGCTTACTCCATGGACTAAAGTGTAATGCGAAACTTAATTTAGTGGAGGTCCGTGTATTTATGGAAAAATTGTGGAGTTAGTTGTATTTTTGTCAAACCTCTAGGGAGGTCAGTGTAATTGCCTTCCCCCCCTCTCTTTCCAATGTTGTTAATTGGTTGTATGAGGCTCTAATAAGTATGCTTATATATCACACACATACATATACACAAATACTAGATAAATATCATGTCATGATTGATTGAGACCTTTCTCATTGTATAGTGGGCAAGGCAGGCCTTTACGTTGTGTCGTGCTGCATTCTTTGGTCTTCCATTGCTGATTTCATTGTTTATTTTGTATAAATATCTTAATTCTTGTAGAGAGTGACTCCTTGGAATGTTGTCGATTTGAGAGATGCTATTATTAATGGCCCTGAAATCCATCCCGGGGCTACCCATTATGTTGATAAATTGTCTACTGTGAAACTTCCACCAAGCAAGAAAATGCGCATCTCAATTTCAAGAAAACTACCTTCTTCCAGAGGGGTAGTTGCACAGTATGGGAAGAGTTGTGACTATGAATTCGAAGGCAAAATTGTATATCGGCACTTGCGGGATGGAGATATTGTGCTCGTCAATCGGCAGGTACTTCAAATTTCGTCTTATCAATAAAAGCAAAAATGCAAAAAAAAGAAAAAAGAAAATGTGAACATTTCGTCTGGATCATAGTGTATGTCATAACTGTATTTGGATGTCATAGTATATGCGCAAGTATGTCAAATTGAAGGCAATACACTTTGTTTAACCAATTGACTACTAACCCACAAGTGTTATGATGGAACTTTTAAGCTGCTTCCTAGTACTTTTTTCGTTTCCTTTTGCTAAAGTTAGGTGTATATTATTGTACTGTACCTTAATTTATAGTACGATATGTCATTTATTTATGGGGTCATTCTTAACCTGCTTAAGATTTTCTTTTTCAGCCTACACTGCACAAGCCAAGTATAATGGCACATGTAGTTCGTGTACTGAAAGGGGAAAAAACTCTGCGTATGCACTATACAAACTGCAGGTTGGTTTATTTGCATACTCTTCATCACCCTCGTTATATTACATTTTTTGTCTAAAAACTCTTGTATCATCTTTATATTCTCACGAGTATGTTTTGTTCATGGTTCTGGGCGTAGATCTTATAATGCTGATTTTGATGGTGATGAAATGAATGTCCATCTACCTCAAGACGAAATTTCCCGTGCCGAAGCTTATAACATTGTCAATGCTAATAATCAATACATTGTTCCAACGCGGGGTGATACTGTCAGAGACTTGATCCAGGTGACAGTATTAGTTCTCAATTCATTTAACGGTTATTTTATTTGTTACCAGTTTCAGTGTTTAACATAGTCTTTATTGATGATTGGTCAATTCTCCATTTAATTATTCAGGATCACATCGTAAGTGCCGTGCTTCTCACATTGAAGGATACATTTCTAACACACACCCAGTTCAATCAGCTCCTCTATGGTTCTGGTGTGTTTTCATCTGGGTATGGTTCATCTTTTACCAAACATTGCTGGAAAATTTGTACAGTAGATTCTGAAGCTCTGATGCAGCCACTTTTACCTGCAATATGGAAACCAAAGCCACTTTGGACAGGAAAACAGGTAATTATTTGAAGAAAGCTTACTCTGGTCTGTATTATACCCCTGCCACAAATTTGATTCAAGCTGAGGATAACATGGTGTTTTCCTTTTGTCTTGGAATATATATGTTTTTGAATGTCCCAGACTTCCAAGAATAACACAAATATGTGTTATAGAGTGCTTGCTTAAACTAAGATTTATTACAGTTAGGATGAGGGGGATTGCGAATTTGCAAGTGCTTGGACAGTCAGTCCTGAGACACCCAATACCCAAACATTCATTTGTCCACCAGCCTTATCTAATACTTGTTTGGTCATGGGTAATAGGATCAGGTAGTCCCCATGATTTTCAACTATTGTATCTTTTGTTAATTCTTCAAACACTGAGTCCAATCTTGTGGTAAATAATCTCCAATTATTCCCCGGCCCCTCACGCTTGATGTTCTTATTTCCGACCGAGCAAGTGTGGCTTTAATTTATTGGTAGCTGGATTTTTGATTTTATTCTCTTTTTCCTGTGTCTTTTATAGGTTATTACTGCGCTGCTAAATCATTTGACCAGAGATTACGCTCCATTTACTGTTGAAATAGATGGGAAGATCCCGCCATCGTATTTTGGCAGCCAGGCTGATCAAAATAAACCTAGCAATGATACCAAACGTAAAGAACATGGGGAACATATGTTGTTAATTCGGAAGAACGAGCTTGTGCATGGTGTGATTGACAAGGCTCAGTTTGGCAAGTATGGTTTGGTTCATACGGTGCAGGAGCTCTATGGTTCAAACACTGCAGGCATTTTGCTTTCTGCTCTGAGTCGGTTGTTTACCTTGTTTTTGCAGGTTAGTTTGTATTTTTTCTTTTATTTTTCTCTTTGTTCTGTTTATTCCTAGATATGTTTGTCTAGTCAGATTTTTGTTCTGAATTGTTCGACATGCATGTTTCAGATTCATGGATTTACTTGTGGGTTGGACGACCTTTTGATATTAGCCAAAAATGATAAAGAAAGGCAGAAGAAACTCGAAGGTGAAGATATTGGTGAAGAAGTTCATTGTAACTTTTTTAAGTTCAAGCCTGGTACAATAGGTATGCTTTCTCCTGTATTACTTACATAATGTAGATCTTTTCTTTCCTTCTAGGATAAATATGTGAGGATAGTTAACTTGGTTAGCAGAAAGGTTAGAAAATGTTATATTATACTGGGGCTTAATGATGAGTTATAGTTCTCTTTAAGGGAAATTTTTATAGGTTGATCTTGTATTGATGCCATATGCTGGTCTGATGTTATCAGCTGAAATAAGATGATCTCATAAATTGTTAGTTGTATAAATAAAGATTTATGTATAAACTATTTTGATTGTAGGAGCAAACATCGACATAAATATGAAAGAAAAACTTGTATCATATTATTCTTTCCACCAAGGGGTGTTTGGCCAAGCTACTGCTAGTAGCTTTTAGCTTCTTGCTAGCTGCTACTAATTTCATAAGCTTTTCCAAACACTCACAATTTCTGTTATAACTTATAATTACTTTTTCTTCTATTTTAGCTACAAGCTATAATCTTTACCAAACACTCACAATTTTTGCTACAACCTATAATCTATAAATTACTAGTTTCAACAATACCAAACACCACCCAAGTATGATTACAAAATTGATTTTCATCAAAAAAGGATTAAAATCCGATTAGTCTTAATGACTAGTGTAACTAAAATATCCCATCCTAAATAACTGAAATAGAAGAAACATCCTGCTAGAATAGGCAAAAAGGAAAAGAGGTGATATATGAAGAATTAGTGGTAGTGGAAATATGAGTAGAAAAAGGAAGCTTGTAAACATTAGAGCAGTACTAAACTCCTCGCAAGACACATCAACAGTAAAATGATTAATATCTACCAAATCCTCTTTGGAGGCAAGAACATTTTTTGGGGGAAGAATAAAATATGGTGTGCGCTCATCAAAAGCCTACATGGCAAGACGCTCACAACTTTGGTTACAGAATTGTAATACTTAATACCCGAATACCATATCCAAGAAAACACATAGAATGCATCTTGCACAGAGCTGCTTCTATTTCCGTTTATGACATGCACCAACTATACACTAAACCAGAGACATGCATCAAAGAGTTTATTAGGTATTTCACTGAACAACTTTTCATAAGGTGAGGCTTTGGACAAATTCACCTTAGAAAACTGCAGGAACATAAGAGGAGAGAAATAATCTGACTACTTCAAGAATTTGCCAGCGTTTTCTTTCAACTTTACCATTTTTCAAGAGAGTATCCAATTCAAATAGAGAGAAAGAAGTTTGATGAGAGAGAGAGAGAGAGAGATGGATAGTTGTTGATAGAGCGAAAATGAGTTCCTCAAATTTTATTGAAGATATGGCTTCATGGAGTAGACTAGAGTCAGTAGAGAAGGGTAATAATGAAATGTTGTGTGCCCCAAATTTTATTGTGACATCTATTGCATAGAATCATCTTTTTATTCCCCCTCCCTCATTTAAACCTCCCAGAACTAAGATAGATTGGCGTTAGGCATCAAAAGTTTGACATTTTAGTGCTTTCATGTTATTAATTACTAACTTATTTGTGCTTGAGCCGCCTTCATTTTTGGTATAATCTATTCTATATTCAGAAAAAGTTGGTCCATAGTAAATTCTTAGGTCAGTCTTTGGTAAACTATTGTGAGATCTCATGGGGCTTTTGTATTCAAGTTTTAAGTCACATTTTACTTCTATTTTAATATTATCAAGACAGGATGGAGTTGGTGGACATCCTTATCTGACAAGAATTTTACCTGGTGTAGTAACCAGAGCCTGCCTTCTATGTCTTGGATGACCATTTCTTGATTTCCACAGATTGGAAGGAGCATTTTCATCAGTGGTTCAGATTTACTTGTCTATGCATTTTTTTGATCATGTGCCCATTGTGTTGGATAGTGGTGGGATCTGTCAGGAATTTCTTTCAGGTTTGAGAATTTGTGGTTGCAGATCGATGGCTTCTGTGATAGAGTGCCTGGTTGGTGGGGCAATTTCTGGATGGGTGGGAATTCAGCTTCGTCTTAGCTTTGAAGTCGAATATGCTGAAGGCAGAGTTGAAGAAATGGAACTCATAGTAGTTTGCCAGACTTGATGTGCAAAAGGCTATGCTTCTTGTTGATATCTGGTTTGGATGCTAAGGAAGATGCCGGGTTAGTCTTGATAAGCAGAGGAGTTAGAAGGAAGATTTGAAAAGATTTGAGTAGGGAGTTTGCCAACTAGGCTAAGCTAGAAGGAATAAATTGGAGGCAGAAATCTTGAGCTCTCTGATTGAAGACTGGAAACAAAAATATGTGCTTCTTCCATATAGGGTGGGCAACGCCCACAAACGGGCAAATTTGATTCGGGGATGTGCGTTGATGTTGATGTAGTTCTTCTGTCTGATGAGGAGGATAGCAGGGTGGGATTGAATACTTTTATCATAGGTTGTTTCAGGAGGAGGGTGGGTGGAGGCTGGGTTTTGATGGGCTTCAACTAGATTCTATCTCAGTAGAGGAGGCAGTTGGATGGAGTAGCCTTTCTCCAAGAAAGAGGTTGTTTGAACTTTGGCTGAGATGAGTGGGTATGGTTAAAGAGGACCTTACTAGCATATTTCACTCTTTTTTGAGCGATGAGACTTTGGAGAGGAGCCTCAACGTGTCTTTCGTCACCATTGTCCATAAAAATATTGGGCGGTGGATATTAGGGACTTAAAACACATTTGAGTGATTGGCTCAGTTTATAAGCAAATTTAAATGTTACCAAACATGCACTTTGTGTTTTGTTTCCAATATGGATATGCCTTTTCTATCCGAGTGGTAGAAGCTGCAGCATCCTTCAACATCACCTCAAAGTACTTTTTTTTTTCCCTAATTAATTTTTCCTTCTTTGTGTATCCCTTTTTCCCTGCATTTGGAAACCACCTTGTAACCTTTTGGTTTTCCTTCTTTGGTAAAAATATTCCTTTATATTATCTGCGTTTATTGGTGAGTGTAATTGAGTAGCCATTACTCTTTATGTCTACAATTGTGGATTCTCCAATTTTGCTCCCTTGCAAGTCTTGAGTATTTAAGAAGCACAGTTTCTTGTTTACCTTCATCTTATATGGGGTTTCTCTCATTTATTTCTGTTTTGTAAGTCATTCATAAATGTTTGTTTAAGTAGATTTCGTTTGATTATAAATTTGGTTTTGTAGGCCCGATGAAACTGCAATTGGAAATTGAGAAAGCTATACACAATGACGGACAGTCTGTCATAACATCATTGGATTTAAAGATGAAGAATAGGCTCCATGACATGACTTCTAATGTCAACAAAGATTTGTTGCTTAAAGGATTATTAAAACCCTTTCCAAAGAACTGCATCTCTCTTATGACTATTAGTGGGGCTAAAGGCAGTACTGTAAGTTCGTGGGAGTTCTTTTGATATTCCTTATTACCTCTTTTTCTGTATGTTGTTGGTAGTAGTCATGCCTTTTATTTTTTATTAGGAGGTGCAGCCCATTGATTATAGAATAATTTTGGTAGCAGGAAAGATACATATCACTTGAACTGTGCCTTGGATTTTTACAGAAACAGGATGCACCTATGGAATTTCAATTTTTTGTGCCATTATTATTAGATTTATTTCTTACATCTCATCTGAAGATGGTGCAGATGTACTTCTGACTATCCAATAAGAACAGAACAAGCTAAAATCTGAAAATAACTCTGTGATTTGCCATTTGGAACCTTCTTCTTGGGTCATACTTTTTTGGAAAATTTATTGATTGCACAATGTGTCAAACAGGTTAATTTCCAACAAATATCTTCTTGTCTGGGCCAGCAAGAGTTGGAAGGAAAACGAGTACCTCGAATGGTTTCTGGAAAAACCTTACCCTGTTTTCCTCCATGGGATTTTTCTTCTCGAGCTGGAGGTTTTATTTCTGATCGCTTCCTTACTGGTCTTCGCCCACAGGAATATTACTTCCACTGCATGGCTGGCCGTGAGGGGTAAGTTAAACTTCGGTGTCAACCTTGTTCAGTTTTCTTTTGCAGATGATATATGTACAAACATTCATACATCTTTTGGAAGAGGAAGTTGTGAATTTGATTTTAGTCGCCATTATCTCTTGGCACCTCCATTTGGAAAAGTGGAGAGTTGAAATTCATATGGGGATATTGGTGTGTGCATCTTGCTTTGATAGATAGAGGAAGAGGAAGGGAGAAGAATGCAACTTTTAAATGATGTTTGGTTCTGAATGTTCTTTGGTCATAGCTATGCTGCTTGAAATCTTTGTTTGTGGAAATTAAAGCTTATCGGGACATGCTTGGGCCAAATGTCTTTTTCCCTCATTCATTCATTCATTTTTTTTACATACATTCCACAAATCTCTGTCCTTGTGCTATTTTGGTTGGGAGAGGGATGTTACAAAAAGGTGGAGTTATAGAATTATAGTAAAAAAAGCTTATCGGGACATGCTTGGGCCAAATATTTTTCATTCATTCATTCATTCATTTTTTGTACATACATTCCATAAATCTCTGTCCTTGTGCTATTTTGGTTGGGAGGGATGTTACAAAAAAGTGGAGTTATAGACTTATAGTAGGACTTTGGTTACTGCTGGATCGTTTTTTACTGACCTGAAAGTTGTTTTCAAATTCGTAGCTTTTGATGAATAGGTCTTTGCCTTCAGTGCATTTCTTGAAGAGCTTTTAATGATATTGATGTCAAATTTATTGAATTCCAAACCTCTAAAGCTCCATGAAGTTTTATTGATTAGTACATGATTGGGCTTGATTGGTGCATAAACTTGTTGGTTGGCAGATTGCCTCGTCCAACCTGGATTTGGAAATGTGTTTTGTTTTGTTAGTTTACACACTGTGATATCAGTTACCATAATTTTTCTGCTATTATATTCTCTTTCTTACCAAAATTGTTGAAAAGTTTTTATTTATTTGTTTAGTTAGCCCCTGTTCGGTATCTCTAAAAAGCTGATTTTTTTATTTGCAAAAAAGTCCGCCTTTAAGCTAGTGTCTGCTTCTTTAAAAAGCCACCAACTTTTTTTTTTGACTTTTTTTTTCAAGAAAAAAGCCTATACACATCCCAAACACACTTAACTTTTTTTGGGAGTAAAATGACCATAATCCCCTTAATTTAAAAACTCAAACTCTCCTGATAAAAACAAAAAAAGCCGTGCCAATATCCCAAACACTACAATTTAAAAGGAGAAAGTAAGGGTATATTAAACATTTTAATAAAAAACAAAAAGTGCAAAAAAATTACTATAGAAAATTATTCCAAGCAATCTAATTTTTTTTCTTCCTCTTTTTCTAAAAAAGATAAATTTTTTAAAAGCCAAGTTTTTAGACATCCCAACTGGGCCTTATTTTAATAGTATATGTAAGATTCCAACCAAACTTTTTTAAATAAAAAAAAACATATTTCAAGTGTGTTAGATTCACATGAGAAATATTTTTGGAGTAAAACAATTTACAGTAACCAAATCAAACCAAACCAAACTAAGCTTTTGTTCCAATCAATTGGGATTAGTTACATGAATCATTTTATGCTATTCTACTCTGTTAAAAGTCATATCTTCAGTTAGTTTTAATAGGTTCATATTTTTCTTAATACCGCACCATATGTCAATTTAGGTCCATCTCTCCCCCTAATGTTTTCATTACTCATGATTTTGTTGCTTTTTTTTTTTACTACTGCATCAACTGGTCTATGTTTTATGTGTCTAAAATACATACAACGTAGCAAAGCGAACAATTTGAATTTTCCGTCGGAAAAAATAAATATGAAAAAAGTTTAGAAAAGGCAAAATAAGTCAAAGGATGTCTGCCTTTTTGACTCACCAATTGACAAAGTTTTTTCTAGTCTTATATGACAAGTGGTAGTGCTTGAGGTAATGTGGACGAGTGCCATGAGGCAAGCTTGGATCAAGATGTCATACTATAGAAATTTAGTTCCAATCCCGTTGGTCCCTGCCCTCAAAAGAAATGATGATGAAAAAAAAAAAGAAGGGTTGTTCCACCCCAAGGTATCTACGTCCTATATGTAGATGATGGACTTCATTCGTTGCTCTCACTAGCACTGCCATCCCCAATACTGGTGCTAGCATTATACAATAGTTTATCTTCAAGACGTCAAGCACATTTATCCTGTTAGGCTATTCTAGCTTAGTGTGAAGATTTTTGTTTATGGTTTGGGTGACATATCGAAAAAGTAGGATACCATATTCTTTTGTTTTAATACAATCTCAATATCCACTAGCTTGTTAATTAAATGACAATTGGCGGTTGAGGTTCTCTATAAAGGTTTAATATGGCTATGAAATCTTGATAATTTGTGATGATCTAAAGGTAAATTAGTTTCGTTTGCAAACTAATGATGGAGAGCCTAACTACGTGGCCTCCACTACAAATGGCCAATAATCTCCACTAGGTCGACTAGGTAAATGGTTCTCTTTAAAGCATTTACCTAAAGATTAATGAAACAATATAGGCCTTTCTTCCATTTTCGAAGGATAGAGTGGGTATACAGCGAAAGAAGCGTCGAAGGGGTCGGGTTACTGAAGAGTTGTCCGACTGCTCGGTGACCAAATCAGAGAGATTTTTACCGCCTTATCTTCTCTCCAGCACCCTCGATCTGATCATTTTTCCGCAACAAAACAAGCTTAGAAATGAATCTAATGGAAATTTAGGTCTCTGTCCGCTTAGAAGATTCTTCTTTCCTCTTCCTAGGCACTATAGTTTTGTTTTTTATCCTCTTTGTCTGAAAATAGGTTTTCTTTCTTACTTTCAAAAGTAGGACTCCTTTATGGGGGGTGCGCCATCTCTTTGTTTTTGATAAAAATGGGCTGCGTCGGGAGTCTGAGCTTGGTGATTGTTTTTGCCATGAGGTGCTTCCTAACTACCGAAACCCTCCTTCCCTCCCTTCGGAAATCGAGGACAAAAGAAAAAATGCTCCAGGGGGAACTCGTTTCATGTCGGCTTATTTGTGCTGGTTAGACGTCGGCCATAAAATCCATCACTATACCGAGCAGATCATTGGCATTCACATCTTGGTCAAACGGCACTGTGAGCGATTCTCCCATGAATTGCCTTCAGCATGGTATTCTCCATAAAGTCCATTGTCCAAACTAAAATTGTCTCGTTTCACTTATGTTATTCATAACAATATCACAAAAGAAAACTCTCTAATCTTCTTCGATGATGCTAAATACTTGTTATCTTTAACAGTGGCAAGGGGATTTCTATGCAATTATTCTGTATGTACCTTTTCCTTGATGGAGTATTTCCCTATTAACATCCTTCGACCATACTAAACTAGCATAAGTACTAATAACAATTGATCATGTATTATTTTTGAAACTCCATTGGGGTTCGTCTTTTTGGGCATTTCATTAGTGGCTTCCTTCTAATATTTGAATTGGTTAGTTAAGACGCACAATGACTAATGAAATCGTAATTATTATAAATGAAGTAATGAGAATTTTTTAAATGATTGGGGCTAAGCAATAGTGTAAACATCTAATCTTGAGGGCAGTGGTCATTGTTTGGCTATGAAGCATGGACACAGACACGTGACACGACACGGACACGCTGACATGTAAATTTTCAAAAAATATAGGATACGACACGTTGGGGACACGCTTAAACATATATTTATTATATGAGAAATATTTAAATGTTTCACCCAAATGTAATGTTAAAAAAGCAATATAACACTTGAAAAAAAAACGCATTCCATTGTTAAAATGAGGCTAATTATTGCATTCCAATGACAAGTGACAACATTCCATCAAGGTTAAAAAGTAATACAATAAATTTACTAATTTAAATTGTTCCATCATTACATAGACACATACATAACAAAAAGTAAAGTGTTCTATCATCATATAGACACGTATCACAGAAAGTAAAGTTTCCTAAAAGTTTAACTAGAGAAAACTTCTATGACTTCATCACCATCACCATTTCCTTCTTCTCCATCATCAGTAAATAGTATTGCCTCCAATTCCGGTTCATCAAGTGACAAATTAGCAATCCAAGAATTCCAACATCATCGAGTCAAAATTATCTCTCGTGTTGTCTCACATCTTCGTCTCTCCTTGCAAGTATTGAGAACTTCTCCTTGATAGGAGACGAAGATTGTTATGAATGAACACCAAGTCTTAAGCTTTTTGAGGGGTCATTTTGTTCCTTCTCACCGAGTGAACAACAGAGTAAGTACTCAAATTCCTCTCATTACAAGATGAGGAGGGCAGGCTGTACAAGTAGCTCAAGTGCTAAATTTTGAAGCGTTGGTGCATATGCACCATATGCACACTACTAAGTGTAAAGATCCATTTGGGACATATTATAAATGGAATCATATTCAGAAAATCCATCACTGTTACCTGAGAATTTTTCGAATTCCAGTCACCTTGGTCCGCTATATGATATCATCAGAGTATCTCTTGAAGCATTTATTTCTCTTATGTTTTACCTCTTCATCCCGATATGGAGGAACTCTATTTGGATCCTTGTGAAGCCAATCGTCACTATTGTACCTAGAAAGAGAAAAAATATAAAGACAAAATTGCAAAAAAATTATCGTTTAGAATTTAGAAATTTACAAATAATGACTATAATGAAGTGGAAGATTTTTATACTTGGGATTCAATGAATGTTCCAAGCAATGAAGTGGTGTATTGCTCTTGTTCTATTGATACCCAAGAATATCATGAACCACATCATAAAAAAGGTGGAATCCTCTTCAACCCTCTTCCCTTCATGCCTATATATTGCCGTATTCACATTTTCTATCATTGAGTCCCACATATCATAAATCAAGTGAAGACATGGTTTTTTCGTATCACAAGCCCTAGCCATGTCATATATAGGAGCCATGAAAGAAAGAATATAATCAATGAAGTCCCACCAAACATCATCTAATACTTTTGTTTTTGATAAATCTTGCCTTTCCAATGTCATCCTTCTGTAACAACTCCACTTATCACTAATTACTATTGCTTGACGTCCACGTTTTGATAAGTTTAACCCTTTTGAGCATGGCTTTTGTGGAGGCAAATCTGGTTTCAGCAACAGAAAGCAACTTCAAAGAGACAAACTAATTGTACATATAGCCAACCTCATGGAGTGGTTAGTGATGAAATTTCTAATCATCATAACATCCTCTGCTACATCACTAATCCAACTACACTCTCCATACGTGACTTCATTTTTTTCAATATTTTTCGCATCACAAATATTTTCAATGCAAGATTCAATGTGTGCACGACGCAAGGAGTCCATAATATGTAAGGGAATTGGGCTTCAATGAGTTGTCCTAATGCCTTACAATTAAGAGCATTATCAGTGATTACTTGAACCATATTTTGTGGTCTAACCTCATTGATCGCTTCTTTCATTAAGTTCGCAATGAAATATTTGTCTTTCGTTTAACTAGAGCAATTCACTGCCTTAAGGAACATAGGCCCAAATTCATTCATTGTCGTAAAATTTATTAAAGGCTTTCTTTGAGAATCACTCCAATCATCATTGACTATGCTCACTCCCTTTTCCCTCCACATGCCTCTGATTGGTTGCACCAATCTATCAATGTTTGCCCTCTGCCGTCGAAGTAGTATTATCCTCAATAGATTATAACCGGGAGGCAAATATCCATCAATATTATGATTTGCGGCAAATATATAAGAACTCACAAAATATGGATTTCTTTTAAGGTTAAAGGGCAACCCTGTCGAGTAAAACATTCTTGCAATTTCGACATGCAATTGATCTCTATCCTTTAGGTTGAATGCTTTCATTATAGAACTCTGTTTAGTTCCACTCAAACCTCCACTCCCACTCCCACTCCCACTCCCACTCCCACTTGCTTGTCTCCTTTTTGACTCAAAAGGGTAAAACTATGCCATTTGATGACATGCTAGGAGGTGGCAAAGGAACCTTTGCCAGTTGAGCATTTTTTATTCTCAAGATTTGTCAAAGAAAAAGTATTGGATGATGTTTGGTGGGATTTCATTGATTATATTCTTGCTTTCATAGCTCCTATATATGACATGGTTAGGGCTTGCGATACGGATAAACCATGTCTTCACTTGATTTATGATATGTGGGACTCAATGATAGAAAATGTGAATACGGCAATATATAGGCATGAAGGGAAGAGGGTTGAAGAGGATTCCACCTTTTATAATGTGGTGCATGATATTCTAGTGGATCAATGAAATAAGAACAATACACCACTTCATTTCTTAGCACATTCATTGAATCCCAAGTAAGTATAAAAAGCTCCCACTTCATTATAGTCATTATTTTGTAAGTTTCTAAATTCTAAACAATAATTCTTTTGCAACTGTCTTTATATTTTTTCTTTTTCTAGGTGCTATAGTGATGAGTGGCTTCACGGGGATCCAAATAGAGTTCCTCCACATCGGGATGAAGAGGTGAAACATGAGAGAAATAAATGTTTCAAGAGATACTCTGATGATATCATATAGCGGACCAAGGTGACTGTGGAATTCGAAATATTCTCGGGTAACAGTGATGGATTTTTTGAATATGATTTCATTCGTAATAGGTTCCAAATAGATCCTTACACTTGGTGGTGTGCATATGGTGATATGCACCAATGCTTAAAAAATTAGCACTTAGGCTACTTGTGCAGCCTGCCTCCTCATCTTGTAGTGGGAGGAATTGGAGTATTTACTCTGTTGTTCACTCGGTGAGAAGGAACAAAATGACTCCTCAAAGTGCTGAAGATTTGGTGTTCATTCATAGCGATGTTCGTCTCCTATCAAGGAGAAATTCTCAATATTTGCAAGGAGAGACGAAGATGTGGGACATTGCGGAAGATAATTTTGACTCACTTGTTGATGTTGGAATACTTAGGGTTGCTAATTTGTTACTTGATGAACCGGAATTGGAGGCAATACTATTTACTGATGATGGAAAAGAAGGAAATGGTGATGGTGACGAAGTCATAGAAGTTCTCTACTTAAACTTTTAGGGAACATTATTTTTTGTGATGTATGTGTCTATGTGATGACGGAACACTTTACTTTTTGTTATGTATGTGTCTATGTGATGATGGAACAATTTAAAGTTAGTAATTTTATTGTATTACTTTTGAACCTTGATAGAATGCTGTCACTTGTCATTGGAATGCAATGGTTATGTAGGCCTTATTTTCACTATGGAATGCATGTTTTTCCAATTTAGTAAGTGTTTTATTGCTTTTTTAACATTACATTTGGGTGAAACATTTAAATATTTATCATATAATAAATATATAAAATTATATGTTTAAGCGTGTTCTCGGCGTGTCGTGCCTTGTATTTTTTAAAAATTTACGTGTTAGCGTGTTCATGTCGTGTCCGTGCTTCCTCGATAGAAACAATTGGCTATTACGAGTAACTTGAGTTTGGGTATTTTGAAATATGTTGTTAGAATATTCATTTGGGTTGTTGGACATGTAGTCTACTTTGGGTGATTAGAAATGGTATTAGAGTCAACTCTAATCCCGTGGAGGGTTCCATGGAAGCATGGTTAGAGCAATATAGATTCCAAATAGAGGTAAGGGCACCTCAGTTGTATACCATGTGCACGTTTATGGACTGCACTATGTCCTCTTATGGACTCTCACATCGTAGTCAGGAAAAGAACTTGGATAACGTGATAAATGCGCATGTACAAGATATTGTGATATCCCCTTTCATATTGGTGGGAGATGAAAAATAAGTATCATATATGTATATAGAAACATGTGGCTACTACGAGTAATTTGGGCTTGAGCATTTTTAGGCATTTGGTAGGCTCTTCCTTCTAACTACTGAGCTAGTACTCTAATTGGATCATTCCGCATGTTGTATGGGAGGCGTTGTATTTACATTGGTTGCAAAGAAGAATGAGATGAAGTCTTTAAGGGGTGAGAAAGGCAAAAAGGAACCTTTGAAGTGAGCTGTGAGTTTTGAAAAGGAAGAGGAGATAATATGTGAGTATAGTCATGAATTTCATACGCGACTACTTACCTTGTGTTAAGTTTTAACCTACTCACAGCAATAACATATTGGCACAATCGTGAGGCGTCCTAATCAAAAGTCAATAGGTTTTTTTGGATTTTCTGTTTTCATAATACCGTTCACACCCTGTAGTCTACTTGTAGTTCGGTGTTCTCAAAGGTTTTCTAATTTACAATTTAGCTTAATGCTATTTCATCATAACCAATTACTAATTTTTCAATGTTCTTCTCTATATGGAGACCTGTTTTTTGTTTCGTCAATTTTCCTCGTATTGGATTTTTTCTTATGTCACTCTTCACTTTTATAGGTTAGTTGATACAGCCGTTAAAACATCTCGTAGCGGATACCTGCAAAGGTGCCTGATTAAAAATCTGGAGTGCCTGAAAGTTTGTTACGATTATACCGTCCGTGATGCAGATGGTTCAATCATTCAATTTACATATGGAGAAGATGGTGTTGACGTACACCAGACGAGCTTCATTGCTCAATTTAAAGCGCTGGCAGTGGTGTGACCTCTGTTCCTGCTTTTACCTAATCTACATTCTGAGCACAAATAGTTAATTTTGTTTCTTTTATTTATTTTCAGAATCATGCAACTCTTGGCCAAAAAATTCATCATCAACTTGAATTCAATGATTACATTACGGAGATGCCTGAAGGTCTCACAGAAAAAGCACGGAATTACATTAATGAAATGAAGAATAAGAAGATATCTTCAGAATTGAAGAAACCGAAGGACTTACTGAAGTTAGTGAGGCAAAAGTACATATCCAGTCTTGCACACTCAGGAGAACCAGTGGGTGTAATTGCTGCTCAATCTATAGGCGAACCATCAACGCAGATGACGTAAGATTCTTTTCCTTGATTCTATAATAAATTATGCAGTTCCTTAGTCCATACATTGTGCACACTATCACGCGCAAAAAAGATTCTGAATAGGATAACCATTCTTTTCATGATTATGCATTAAAATTTAAAAATGTTCAAAGATGCCTTCATCTCGTTTGGTGTTAACAACCTGTTAGAATTGATGTAGGAACAAAGAAATAAAAGAGAGAGTAGAGAGAATTATAGTGACGGTGAATGAGAGAGCACCCGGTCAATTAGGGTTCACTTCCTTACCACTATTATTTATATAGTAAGTCCAAAGTATCCAAAGTACAATAATACTCTTAACTTAACACTTCCCCCCAAGTTGATGCATAGTTATTTCTCATTCCTAATTTGTATACAATGAGTTGAAATATTTTAATACTAAGCTCTTTAATAAAAATATTTGCTAGTTGATATTCATACTTCATAAAGGGCGTACAAATTGAGCCTTGACATAGTTTCTCCTTGATGAAGTGTCTGTCAATCTCTATACGATTCGTTCTGTCATGCTGTATTGGGTTATGAGCAATATTAGTGACAACTTTGCTGTCATAATACTTTATAGATTTATCGTACTCAATTCCCAAATCTTGTAATAGTACTTAGAGCCATATAAATTTCCAAATACCATGTGCCATAGCTTTATACTCAGCTTCTGCACTTGATCTAACTACCACCATATGCTTTTTACTTCGTCACGTAATCAGATTACCTTCTACAAATGTGCAATATCCCGATGAAAATCGTCTGTCATCAACTGAATCAGTCCAATGTGCATATGTGAAAGCTTTTAATTTCATGTGATCGTGATGGGAGAACAGGAGCCCTTTTCTAGGAGCAGACTTAAGATATCGCAAAATATGATATGCATAATTAAGATGTACACTGTAGGGATCATGCATGAACTGATTGACAAATCTCATAACATACGCAATATCAGGTCTAGTGTGAGATAGGTATATTAGTCGTCCTACAAGTCTCTGAAATTGACTTTGACAGGTTCTCCATCGCCACTACTGAGGCGATGACGGTCGACAACTCAACATGCCAGTTTCCTCTAGAAGGTTAAGAATATACTTTTTTGGAGAAATGAAGATCCCATTATCTGAATTAGCTACCTCAATTTCAAGAAAATATCGTAGCCCCCCTCGATCTTTCATCTCAAGCTCTTTTGCTAGGTTTGCTTTAAGTTGGGATGCTTCCTTAGTATCATTACCTGTCACAACTATGTCATCAACATATACAATAAGAATTATGATCTTATTATTGCCTTACTTGATAAGTATAGTATGGTTTGTATGACTCTATCGATACTCAATTCTTAGCATAGTATTAGAGAATCTATCAAACCAGGCTATAGGGGACTGTTTTAGCCCATATAAAGCCTTATTAAGTTTGCACACATTTCCTTCAGTTTCACAAGATGAGAAACTTGGAGGTACATCCATATATACCTCTTTCTCAAGATTTCTATGGAGAAATGCATTCTTCATATTTAACTGCTGGAGAGGCCGATCCATATTAGCAGCACAAGATTAGAGTACTCGAACTGAGTTCATTTTGGCTACTGGAGCAAAAGTCTCTAGATAGTCAATACCATTGAATCTTTCAACAGATCCATCTGCCTTGTGCTTTACTGTAAATACCCATTTGCACCCAACTATCTTATTCTCTTTTGGAAGAGAAACCAACTCTTAGGTACCATTCTTTTTCAAGGCTATCATCTCCTCAACCATGTTCTTTCACTTAGGATCCGCAATAGCTTCCTTCCAACCCTACAGGGATCGATATAGAGGACAAAGACGAGATAAAAGTACGATATGGGAATGATAAAGAGTTATATGGGACAAAATGAAAAATTGGGTTTTGAGTACATGTGTAAATGTCTTTTTAAGGGCGATAGGTAAGTTACAAGTATCAAAATTAATAAAAGATAACTCATTACTCAGTGGATCAGTGGGAGAGTCTGAACCGGAGGATAGAGGTAGCAACTGCAAGGTGGTAGTGGCGCACTAGCAGTTTGATTTCTTAAACATCGAGAATAAGTATGCAGATCGGTTTTATCCAATCGTCTAACAACATCCTGCTCTGTTCCATCCTTACTAGGCTCTTCCTTCTCCCCCTCACTAGGAATAAGGTCTGGCTGCGTAAGATTCGGAAAAACCAAACCTTGAGACTCCTGATTATGCTGATTCTGGGTAGGGATGGCAATTTTACCCGCCCCTGTCCCGTCCTGCCCCGTCCCGTTTTGTGCGGGTTTTTCCCGTACCCGTTAGGTAACAGGTAGGGGGCAGTATTTGCAATCCCTGTCCTGTTTTTTCCCGTTCCGCATCCGATTAAATAAATAAAATATATTTAATATATAAACATGTATATAAATATTATTTTTTAGCAATGTAATAGAACTAAAATACAAAAATATTATACTTATTTTTAATTTTTTACTTGTATTTCTTATTTTTTTATTTTTAATTCTAGTCATTGATGATTAATATTATTATTTTAATATCTTATCATGTAATTATTGTTAGTATTAATATCTTTTAAAGTGAAAATGTAATTTTCGTTACGCCTACGCCCCGCCCCGTCACTTTCCCGATTTTTTTTTCGATTCCGCCTCGCTAATAAACGGGGTGGGGGTGGGGGATCACATCTCGCCTCAAACCCGCCCTGCTGCCATCCCTGATTCTGGGCATCTGACGGTAATATCTCTTCGAGTCTATATTTCTCCCCTTGAAGAGATGTCTCAAGAGAGCGGAAAAAAGACTTGGACTCCCAAAAGGTAACATCCATACTAACAAATATTTTGTGAGTGGCCGAAATAAAACATTTATAACTTTTTTGGATAGCAGAGGAGCCAGGGAAGATATATTTGACAGCCTTAGAATCCAATTTGCCACGTGGGTGCTTGGGTGCATGAACAAAGCAGGTGTAACCAAAAATCCGTGGCGAAAGAGAGGAGACAGGTGGCAAACCGGGAAGAAGCTTAAGAAGAGTTTTGAACTGAAGGACACTAAATGGCAAACGATTGATAAGATAAGCTGCAGTAAGAACTGCATCACTTCAGAATGATTTAGGAACATGCATAGTAATGAGATGGGAGCAGGCAAACTCAAGAAGATGACGATTTTTGCGTTCAGCAACTCTATTTTGTTCAGGAGTGCGTGCACTTGTCTGAAAGAGAATACTATGAGCCTCTAGACAAGCACGAAAACCTCTATCAAGTACTCGGTGCAATTATCAGTCCGGAGAATCTTGATGTTGGCATCAAATTGGGTGCGTACCATTTGATAAAAATTTTGAAAACATGTAAAGACTTCACTTTTAGTACTAAGTAAATATACCTAAGTAACACGGGAATAATAGCTAATGAAAGTCACAAACCACCGATAACAGAAGTAGAAGTAACATGTGGGGAACCCCAAACATCAGAATGGATAATAGTGAAAGGGAAATCACTGCAATTATTGGCCGAAGGGTAAACAGATCGTTTATGTTTTGCAAGTTCGCAAGCCTCACAAAAAGTATTTCTAGAACAATGTTTAACTAAAGAAGAAAAAAGTCTCTAAAAATCCAAAAGAAGGGTGCCCCAAACGGCGATGCCACTGATGTAGCTGCAGCCTGCAGAAGTATGGCTTCGGTACCAGCATGGAGAGCTTGGTCAGACTGTGAAGGTGGAAGGGAAGCGGAAGATGG
>JAULJZ010000017.1:640417-652791 GCA_032270985.1 Heliamphora pulchella | reverse complement strand
CTCGCCGCCATATAGAGTTCTTGATATTATTCTATCATACTCGCAAGCTAGTCTACAACAACTTGATGATTCGTTAGCTTCCGCTCATTCAAACCAAGCATCAAGTCAATCAAAGCTTCAACAATCAGTTTGGAATCGTGGAGTCGCTTAAAAGGATTCTCAAGTGTTGAAGTCTGGTAGAAGAGTCCGTTAGCATTGAAGTCCAGTAGTGGGTTTCAGAGGCGGTCAAGCACAGAAGTTGGTGCACGTGAATTTGGCAAAGATAAGCTTACTACCATTGGTTGTGGGTGCAACATCGGGATTGTACGATTTCTTTGTAACCAATAATTTTATAGTGTTTGATTTCCTAGACCCGGTGTGATCTCATAGTTTTTACCCGATTTGAAATTTTCCACATAAAAATTGCTGTCTTATGTGCTATTGTGGTTGTTTTTATTTTCTACTTGGGTGATTGATTGTTTTAAGCTTATTTGTAGCGTTTAGTTTTTTTTTTAAGAAAATAAATTAGTGCAAATCAGTTAGTAAACGGAATTTTTCACAACTCTTTCAAGAGACCCTATAACTACATCATTTTCTTCCCAATTTCTGTAACAACAACATACTCAACTTCTATAGTGAAAAGTACAACAATCTTCTGTAATTTCAAAAACCAACACACAGCTGTACCACCTAGAGTAAATATATGAACACAATAATACTTTTTCTACTATCAATTTCACCAACTAAATCAGTATCCATATAACCCTACAGTTTCTGACATCTTCTCATAAAACATAAAGAAGTATCAGTAGTACCATTCAAATATCTCATAATCCACTTTACAGCATCTCAATGCTGCTTTCCTGGATTACTCGTGTATTTACTCACTACTCCCACTACATGTGCAATATCCAGTCTTGTGCAAACCATGAGGCTACCGAGAATCGATGCATAAGAGACCGTGCTCATGTAGTCGTGTTCCTACTCTATCTTTAGAGATTAATTCTTAATTAGTTTGAAATGACTAGCTAAGAGCATACTTACAAGTTTAGCATTGTCCATGTTAAATCTACTAAGTACCTTCTTTACATACGTATAAGAGTCTTAAAGTCCTGCTGGCTCTGTCACTGTTGATGTTTATTCTAAGGAATTGTTTACCAACTCACAAATCCTTCATTGCAAACTACCTTGACAACTGCCTTTTTAGCTGATTGATCTTTTCAATAAATGGCCTTACAACGAGCATATCATCCACATACAATAACAAGATGATATAGGAGTTGTTAAAGTTTTTGACATAGCAGCAATGATTTGCTTCCAGCCTTGTGAACTCAATACTTTGCATGAAATAGTCAAACTTCTCATACCGTTGTCTTGAAGCTTGTTTCAAATCATACGAGCTCTTACTCAGTTTGCAGACTAAGTTCTCCTTTTTCGGTACTTTAAACCCCTTCGGTTGATGCATGTAGATGTCTTCTTCCAAGTCACTATAAAAAAAGGTGGTCTTAACATCAAACTGTTCAAGATGCAAGTCTTTTGCAGCCACAAACCCAGTACCAATCTCATTGTTGTCAACTTTACAATCGAGAAAAAAATTTCGGTGTAGTCAACACGGTCCTCTTGCTGAAATCCTTTGACAGTCAATCTAGCCTCATAGCACTTGCTACCGTCATGTTTTCCTTCACTCAGTAGACCCATTTGTTGTGCAGGACCTTATTTTTCACTGGCAATTTTGTCAGCTTCCACGTCTGGTTTGTTAGCAATGAATTCATTTCATCTTTCATGACCAACTCCCACTTCATTGAGTTCTTCGTTTGCAAGATTTCAGCATAACTCTCGAGCTCACCACTGTCAGTGAGTAAGATGTAGAATAGGGACAGTGAGAACCGCTGTGGTGGTCTGTTGCTTTTGGAAGACCTTTTGACAATTGTTACAGATGTGTTGTGTTCCACCTTTAGATTCACATTTTCTTTGTCTTCTTCATCCTTATTCTGCACAATATTCTCAGAAATATCATCCAAATCAACAAACTCAAACTTCTTTGTTTTTGGTATCACAACATCAGACTCTGCCTTTGATTTGTTCTTGTACGTAACCTGGTCATTGAACACAACGTTCCTGCTTCTAACAATTTTTCAATTTTGGTCATCCCAATATCGGTTGCCGAATGCATTATCTCCATAACCAATGAAAAAATATTTTCTAGATTTTGCTTGCAGTTTTTTTCCATCATCAAAGTCAATATGAACATATGATGTACAACCAAATACCTTCAGAAAAGAAAGATTTATCTCTTTTTCGCTCCAAACTTCTTCCGAAATTTTGAAACCCAAGAGAATTGACGGTCCACGGTTTAACAGATAGGTTGCGGTGTTCATTGCATCAGCCCATTACCAGTTGATGGGGATTGGAGAACGATCTCAACAATCCCACCCAAGATCACCGATGGACACACAAATCACAAGAATGAAAAAAAAAAAAAAAGAAAAACGACAATTACACAATCGAGACACAAGAATTTACATAATTCAGTAAGTAGTGCCTACGTCCACGAGCTTACACTTTCACTTTGTACTTGAAAAAATACAAGAGGCATATCTTTGAAGAGATGGAATATAAAGAATTAATCGAAGACTTAATGATGGTCGCAACCCTATTAGCCACTTAAAGGTGCAAATTCGCACAGACCGCTCGAACGATCTTAAGACTCTCGATCCGTCTATTTCAAAACTTGATTTTCTTCACACTTCCAACAAAACTCCCACTCTGCGGGTATTACTGACTTATAACAAATCATATACATCAAATATATGATTGATAAATATATCAGCACTAGAACTAAGAATTACAGCCTAAACAGATGGAAGAAAATAGAAAAAATACTATATGTACATAAAACATACCAATATAGATAAATATATTAGTATTAGAATTGAGAATTATAGGCGAAGTAAATGAAACCAAACAGAAAAAAATCTCCGGTAAATTTAATATTACACCAATAGGCTCCTCTTCTTCATGCAAAACACATAAGCATGTGATTAGAAACTTCAAAAATTCAATAAGTGGCATTACAATCCCATAATGTATCGATAACAGTCTATGACATATTCCAAAAAAAGATAAAATCCAATAATATAATGATGATATTCGGAAATTACTCCCAATAATTGAATTCATATTCAATTACCAAAATTAATTCATATACAATTATTCTAGTCATCTGGATTATTAAAAATTGAAGCCTATCTGCAGGGAATTAAAAGAAAATACTCTTATCATCTAATTATGGACAAATTAGTCATAATATATTATCTTTTTATAAAATAGAACTAAAACTAATAATATTATTCTGGTGGGACTAATCCTGTTATGAGGTTTAAAAAAAAGACTAATTTTTAATTATTTCCTAATTTGAAGACCACTTTTTAGGGATGTAAATGGTGTGATTTGATCAATTTTTTAATAAATTTACCATTGAATTAATAATTTTGCTTTGACCTTTTTGCACACCAAAATCGACCTAAATTACTATTAAATTAAACCAAACCATCATAATAAAATTGGTTTAATTCTGTGTAATTTAATTTGTTTGCACCTTTTATTGTTGAGTTAATTAATTATTAAAAAATATTGAATTGAATCATTAATTGTACCTAAGTATGTAACTTACCTAAAGTTTTAAGCATTAAACTTTCTAACAATTAACAATACCTCAAAATCTTAATAACTAAACAAAAAAGAAATAATCAAAGTTCAAACTATTTAAAAAAATTTTAAATTTTCAATACTCGACAATCAATAGCATTTATCTATACAAATAGGTCGGTTTTGATTTCAATAAAATGTTTGTTGGACTGTTCTTGAATTGAATTTTTTTTTCTTTTCTTAAACCGTGAAAATTAATTTATATTAAAAAGTTGACCAAAATTAATCAATTTAATTTGATTTGGTCACTTTAAACGATTTTTGCTTACATCTCTACTTCCTTCTTTTAAAAGATAAAAAATAATAATTAAAAAAAGGAGTAGGATACATGCAGTATGGCATGTGAACAATGGGTGCCAATTAATCAAAATTCACCAAATATAAAAACAAAATTAAAAGAAAATAGTATATAAATAGTTTTGCCACCGTAACAAAAATAATCGATAAAAGTCTAATTACGTAGGTAAAAGTGTTTGTCAACACAAATTAGTGCGTTGCCAGCTCGTTGGTAAGAAGGTGCCGCGAAAAGGCTTTATCAATGTATAGTCTATATGTTGGCAAAAAAATAGATTTGCCAACATAATTTCACGTCGCTAATAAGCTAAATTTTTTGTCGACAAATACATAACCCGTTGGTAAAAAAAATTCATATTTAGACTATTTTGACACTTTTGTTAACGATAAAAGTTGTCGAGAAAAATAATTACAATATTTTTAATTTTAATATTTTGCACCGGCAAGCCGTCGGCAAAAGAAAATAATTCTTTATTTTCTAAAAAGTTTTGCTAACGAATTGTTGCGTAGACAAAAAGATTTTTATTTTTAAAAAATATATTTTAATTTTAACTTTTTCTTATAACATATTTATATTTGTATCCCATCTAAACTCATTCATAGAACATATAAAAAAAATTCATGTATTCCATTCATTCCAACCAAATCAATCTCAATGTAGAAATTAATGCAAACCAACACAAATGAACATGTGTTGAAATTCTATTTCACAAATAATTCTAGTATCCAAACAATAATGTAAATTGCTCTTAAACAGAGCAGTAAAATAAAAAAAATCGAACAATTCACAATTAATTCGCTCAACCGCCTTAATCCACTCAGCTCACACTTCATTGAGTTCCACTTTCGTGTAAATATTTTTTCTGTTGAACTGCAAGAAAATTTTAATAAAAAAGTTAAATGAAAAAGATTTATTAGTAGAAAAATATCAAATACAAAAGGCAATGAATTCTTAAGAAAAAAAAGTAATATGATTTGCAATTCTTTTTAGATAAAGATTTAGGTTATTAAAAAGCGATGCTCTTTAAACTCACTTAGATAAGTAACTACCCAAATAAAGGATCACTAGCGAGAGATATGCAATCCTAGTCATGAGACGAAAACAATCAAATTAACTCTGCAAACCTTATAACGCATAGGCATCTTATATTTGTGACAATGCCTATAGAACTAGACAAAAAATAAAAAATTGTGCATCATTGAGATTAAACCCAATCTTGCATATTTTTTGGTTGTTCTTGTTCTTTCGTGATTACTATTGTGGATTAAAGTTTACGTGAATTACCATTTAGTTATCCAAGTTTATTGATCTTATTTTTAAGAATTTAAGCCTAAAATTCAAAACAGTGGTATTAGAGCCGACGGTTGTTGAAGATCCAAAGATGTGGTGAAAGATCAGAGTTGGTTATTGACTTAATCACAAGTTGCTGTGAAGATGACAAATATCAAATACGAAGTTAAAAAGTTCAATGATAAGAATAACTTTTTCCTATGGCAGAGACAGATGAAAGATCTGTTGATCCAGCAAGAGGCATCCAAGGCGTTACTCGGCAAGGCGAAAAAGCCAGAGAAGATAATCGATGACGATTGGGATGACTTTGATTGCAAGGCCGCGAGTTAGATTAGGTTGAATCTGGGAGACGAGGTTATCATAATGTGCTTTATGTAAAGACAGCCCACAAGATCTGGCAGAAGCTGTAAGATCTCTACATGAAGAAGAATCTGGCCAACAAGCTGTACGTGAAGAAACAATTGTATGAACTACAGATGCGAGAAGGTACAAAACTATTGAAACACTTGAATACATACAATATGCTTATCACACAATTATCCAATTTTAGAGTAAAGGTTGATGATGAGGATAAGGAAATCCTCCTCCTAGCATCGCTTCTAACGTCCTATGATCATCTGGTGACAACTTTGATGTACGAAAAGGACACTCTAGAGTTAGAAGAGGTCACCGGAGCTCTTTTGTTGCATAAGAAGATGAAGAGGGACAACGAGTCTGATGTAGTAGGTGTGCCGATGGCTAAGTCTAAGTCAAGTAGAGAAAGGGGTAGATCAAGTAAACAAGGTTCCAACAGTGGCAAATCTCGATCCAAGTCACGTGCAAGAAAAGATGTGGAGTGCTTCTATTGTCACAAAACTAGTCATTTCAAGAGCTAGTGCAAAGAATTGAAGCAGCATCTGGAGAAAAAGAAGAAGGGTAAATGGACTGCAAAAAACCATCAGTTTTGTTATAGAGTCGTCAGACGATGACTTAGAAGGTGAAGTACTCTCAGTTTCCTGAGATTTTAGCTTTCTATCAAAATCATGAATTTTAAATTTAGGATGCTCATACCATATATGTCCAGTTAGAGAATATTTTTATTTATGTAAGTCTTGCAATTGAGGTACAATTCTAATAGGAAGTGATTCAGTGTGTCAGTCAGTTAGAATTGATAAGGTCAAAATTAGAATGTTTGATGAGGTTATAAGAATTTTGGAGAATGTCAGGCATGTTCTGGGGTTAAAGAAAAATCTGATTTCTTTAGGGATATTGAATTCTCTAGGCTATGAATTCACAGGAAAAGGTAGAGTAATGAAGATTAGCAAAGGATCCTCAGTTATCATGAAAGGGCAGAAAGTGGATGGACTCTACAGATTAGTAGGGGATAAGGTGATAGGTGGAGTCACCATTATCACACAGACTGATTCCAGCAGGGATGACACGAGACACAGACATTTGGAGCTTGATCAGGTTGACGAGCAGAGTATGTCAGAAAGTCAGAAAAAGAATGCAGCAGTCAAGGTGGAGTTCGGTCAGAAAAGCTCACCTAAAATAACGGGTGATGGTGGTTCAAGTCAATAGCAACAGGAGCGATTAAGTGGAGAACTTTCATCTCATAAGAAAGCTACAGGCACCACATGAATGGTTCATGAGCGAGTAGCAGTGTTAGAGAAGGTGGAGTCTTCACAGAAGGCTGAACATATGGAGTTTGGAAGATTGTCCAAAGATGAAAAGTCTGTTGATTGTAGAAAGGTCAAATTCAAGTCTGGTTTGGATTTGATCTAAGTCTATTCAAATTGAAGATCCAGAAGGGTGGAGCGCTCATACCCAATAAAGGGGTGCAGGTCGAGGATTGCCGACAGTTCTTCAAGATGGCTGAAAGATTCGAGCCAAGGTGGAGATTGTTGGGATTGACTCGAATCTCAACAACAGATTTGGGAATGACCAGAATCGTCAAAAATTATATTTGAGATTGACTGGAATCTCAATATCAGATTTGGGATTAACCAAAATCGTCAAAAATTAGATTTGGGATTGACACAACATCAGATTTGAAATTGACCAGAATCTTCAAGAATCATATTTGGGATAAACACGAATCCAAACGAATGGTGGCGGACAACTAGGAGTTATACAGCTTTAGGGTTCCCTTTGAAGCCTATATAAAGGAGGTTATGACTCTAAAACCTATAAAAGTTCATAAGACTTTAAAATACTCAGAGAGGCTCAGGTTAGAGACTAGAGAGAGTATACAGAGATAGTGAGAAACTCAGTTTGAGACCACATATATTGTTAGGAGTGGAGTGAATCTTGTAATCTGTGTTAAATAGTATAGTGGATTGATTATTCTCTCCCGTAAAAATAGGCAGTTAGCAGAACCATGAAAATCTTGCATATTTTTTTATTGTTCTTGTTCTTTCGTGATTGCTATTGTGGATTGAAACTTACGTTGATTATTATTTGATTATCCAAGTTTATCGATCTTATGTTTGGAGATTTAAGCCCAAAATTCCCAACACACTGTTCTAAGGCTCACACCAAAGGGTTTTTCCAAATGTACAGTCGCCAGTCGCCACACCCCGCGACGTCGCCCTTCCAAACCCTTTCCGTCGCCACAAAGTCCCTCACTCAGTAACACCTCCAATTCGTTTGCGTAACAGTAATGAGTGAAGAACTCGCACGGCTCTCCCATTCTTTGACGCTTTCTCTCAGCCTCTCGACCAACACTTTTTCCACTCTCCTCTTTTTTCAATCGTCCCCATTGTTGAAACTAAAAGTTTATAAATTGTATTTTACAGCAGAAGTTATGAGTGTTTCATAAGAATTATAATTTGTAACTGAAATAAATAAAAAAATAGTTATAAGTTATAGCAGAAATTGTAAGTGTTTAAAAAAACTTGTATTTTATAATTAAAATTAGTAATAAAAAGTTAAAAACTACTAACAATAACTTTATCAAACAGCCCTAGCCATATAGTTTCACCTTGGCTCCTTTGTTAAACCAAGAGTTGAAATGTCACTATAGATACCAATTTCTTTTGGTTTTTCATTTTTTATTTATGACATTGACAAATTAAATTTTGTTTGGTTCCCATCTTAAAGTCAGACTTAAAAATTCTTTTGTCTTAAAGTCCAAAAAAATCAGTCTTCTCCTTGTTTGATAATCTCATCTTTTTGTCTTTTTGATTATTGGCTTTTAGCATTTTTATCTTTTTACTTACTAACTTAAAATACTTTTATATATTTTTAAAAATATCATAATTTTAATTATATATATTTATTTTTTTTTAAAATATATTTTTAAAATCTACTATTTAAATATATCAAATAATATCCATATTAAATATAAAATTATGTAAAACTACAAAAAAAATTAAAAAATTATAACAACTTCTCTTTTAACTTATTATCTTTTGGCATAAAGTGAGTTTAAGAAAAATAAACTTTTGGCCTTTAAGACACCTCTAAAGTTTACCAAACGTGCTTTTTATTTATTTGACTTAAGAGAATTTTTTTTTAAAAAAAGAATTAAAACCAAGTACCAAACAAACACTTTAATATAAACGAGATTTCTCAAAGTGAAAAACTTTTTCTTTATTAAAATGGATTTTGGAGCCTACCTAAACAATCTTGGAGCATAACATAAATATGTATAAGCATGAAATTTTTGGAGCCTTCTAATTCGAATAATTTTCAGGAAGCCAAACAAGCCTTAAACCTTAGCCACACCCACTTCTCCACCAAAAGGGATCTCCAATGCTATGTATAAAGTTTGATGTTCACATAAATGTCCCCACAAATAGGACAAACTTGCCACCGTCGCAGACCAAATTGTTGGAGCTGTAACTTAGTTTCCATTAGCAACTAACTTAAAAGTTAAATTTTTTTATATTTTTATATTTTTAATTAAAAAATTAAATTATGTTCAAAGTAAGTTATTTGATAACTTAGTTTTTAAACGAATTTTTTTAAAATTACTTGTTTGAGTAAAAAATTAATTTTTTTACTTTTTTGTTCAAAGTGGACAATTTTACCTTTTAATATATTTAATATTAACAATTATATGTAGTTGGTAGTGATAGTAAATAAGTTACGAATAAATAGTATTATTATATTTTAAAAGTAGTAAAAATTTAAACAAAATAATCTGAGAGTTCGTGTTTTAATTCGACTTTTTAACTTTTTTGTCAAATGGTAAATTATGGCTTTTTAACGTTTTTAGTCAAAAAATCAAGTTTTCAATCAAGCCTTTATTCCTTGTTTGGCATGAAGATGGGACAAAAGTATTCCACTTTTCATACTTTCTTTCCCTTTCTCCATTGTGTTGATGAAAATGTATTTGATGGGTTATCCCAAAAGAAGAAGAAGAAAAGCAAGTGTTATGATTCATGGGTGGGTATCATGGTAAATTGCTAAAACCTAATTTTACCGAAGTTTTGTTTGTTTTATTTTTACACAGTTGTTAGACATGACGTGTCAGACTTATATTCGTTTTATCTTTTACGCAGTCATTAAAAATGGTATGAACATGAGCCATGTGGACATATAGTGACTGTTTGGCATAACTTTTAAGTTTCATTTTTAAGAATTTTTTTTTTTAAAGAATAAAAAAAAAGTGCTAAGTGTTTGGAATAATTTGAAAAAGTAGATGTTAAAAGAAAAAAATGAAAAAAAATGATTTTTTTTAATTGTCTTAAAAACCGTGCAAGATGATTATCTCAAACAAATTAACTTAAAAGCTGAGTTTTTTTAAAAAAAAAGTCAGTTTTTTTATTAATCCCAAACAGGGCCATAAACTCACATTTGTAGAAAAGTGAGTTGATTCGCGTAAAAGTCGGTAGAAGAAATAAATTTAAAAAAAAAAGCTTTGGAAGAATGAGCTAAAGCCATAAGAAAAGAATGTGAGTTGAAGCAAAATGAAACAATCCAATGACATTAAACGAAAGAGATGTGAGATTAATTAAATCCAATAAGAGAAAATGAATTGACTTAGCCACAATAATTGGAACAAAAATAAATGCTTAAAACTTGAAAGTAAGAACTTAAGAGTGAACTCACTATGGTAGCACAACGATTTAAAATCGTTACTAAGGCTAACCGTAAATTCGAATATTTTGTGTTCAACTCTTGATAAAAAGTGCTTTTACTTAATCGATACCTATAATTTACATATGATTATAAGTATTACAAAATTTACCTCTCAAAAGTGGGTCCCATGGACCTTGTTTCGAGGAGATTCCTCTGTTAACAAAAAATGAAAAAAAAGACTTACAAGTAAAATGTAAGCTGAATGTAAATAATGCAAATCAATAAAATCTCTCACCTATGCTGGTCGAATGGCTAACCAACACAACTGCAAGAGAGATTATTGAACAACTAAAAAACACCCGAG
This sequence comes from Heliamphora pulchella, assembly GCA_032270985.1. Classification (NCBI taxonomy): domain Eukaryota; kingdom Viridiplantae; phylum Streptophyta; class Magnoliopsida; order Ericales; family Sarraceniaceae; genus Heliamphora; species Heliamphora pulchella. The sequence continues at coordinate 642,148 of JAULJZ010000017.1, read as the reverse complement.
CTTGTTTACGAAGAGTAGAAATGGAGTCGAACTAGGTCTATGTAATTTAATGGCTATAAGTCAACTCTTGTGAGTAAATGTTCTGATAAATGATTCGAGAATCCAATTGTACCTTGCAACTTGTACTATTTGTTGACAGTAATTCATGAACCCAATTACCATAGGGAACATTCTCGCTTCGGCTTTGCTAGCCCGGATGCTTCCCTCTAAGGCAGAATGCTTTGATTTTCGATGGAAACTTGAGAAAGAAATAAATCTTTTGGGAATTTTCCAGAATTTGCACTTCGGGAACCTTTGTTCCAAAAATTCTATCAAAATTGTTATCTCTCGAGACTATCATAATCAAATAGTCTTTATTGCATTGGAACCGAGTAGAAATTTTAAAAACAAAAAAATCGTAACCCAACAATTACACCAAAAACGAAAACATTAACTGCATCTGGGCATAAACTGATTTTCTAACCCTTTGACACAGCAAAATGACACAAGATTCATGCAAAGTTTTCCACCACCATCTTGCCAAATCATGCCTAGACAATGCAATGACCAAATAATATCCCCTTTCTTAACTCTCTTGTCATCACAAGTGCTAGCTCTAAATTCCACTAAATGCAGATATCTATTCACATTTCATGAAAAATTGAAGATTGTCTCGCCACTTGTTCATCTCATCAACGTTTTGAGGACAATAAGTAGCTCAGATTGCTGAGTATTCTACACAATAACAAGGAAGGGAGATCAATAAATTACAATAATGAGATGAAAGATGCAACTTAGACTCCAGGGCATCACAGCCCTCCTGATGGATTCATCCCATGGCTCCAATTCTTTATCTAATCTGTCAAACAACTCAGTGCTTTGTGCCACTCTTGGCAAAAGAAAGTGCCATATTTAATGCCTTAATCCAACTTGTATTACTGTATAAACCATTCAAGAAGCATTTTTTACTTGTTTTATTATATTGAATATTTTCTGGCCCAGTTGTTTTGAAGTTTCCTATATAAATGCAACCCCTAGAGTTTGTTGAATTTTCCTTCTTAGTAGGATTCTTCGGCCAGTTTTTGCCCATGAGCACCTGCCTATAAACCAAATCACAAAAGTTCTTTACGCCTGCTCTTTATTCTTGCCTTATTAAGTCCATATAACAGACAACAGGTGACAGAAAAGTAAATTGACAGTGATCAAACAATTCCAGAAATTGAAGTTGCATGCATATAAATAAACACAATTCCCAGAGAATTCATGTTTTTACAGGTAAAAGAAAACCAAGATCGGAAGGTTTTTAAGATGAATAGTTACTTCCACCTGGTTTTTCCGGACACCTTACTAGTTTCAAGTTTCTTTTTTGCAGCTTCAAATTCTTCTTCAGACGGTTCTGATGAGGCTTCACCTCCGCCATACTTTGTAACCAAAGATGAGAATAAGGAATCAAATTTCTCTTTCCTATCATTTCGACGCTGAGAAATAACTGCATATAAATCTGCAGACCCTTTCTTTGACCTGAGAAAGGTTTTATGGTACGGTCAGGTTTCAATTTATGGTTCAATCAAACAGGGAAGAGCAAAACTCTCCCATAGCAAAACATGTAAAAAAGCCCGTAACAGAAATAACTTACTTCTCTCTGCGTCGTAAAGGACTAGTAGGAGGTTTTGTTTCAGATACTTGCTTCCCCCATTTCTTATATGCTTTGGTCGACTTCAGAACTCCTGTGGGGGGGGGGGGGGGGGGAAT
>JAULJZ010000017.1:630192-640407 GCA_032270985.1 Heliamphora pulchella | reverse complement strand
CCCAGCATTAAAGACTGTTAGATCATGTGAGAATCTCGAGGCACAAAAAACTCGAGACATCCAACGATATTTAATGCATTGAAACAGACAAATAATTTTTGGGACAGGTGATTCCTTGCCAACGCCATCAAACATCTTAAATGTCATCAGCATGCCTGAAATCTCATCATTATGTAATTCATAACAAACAACGCAACAATCGAGAATTACAACTGCAAAGCAAAGAAGTGCCAATTGCTGGACGGGCTTAAGCTGGAAGGGGAACTTTTTTGCCATCTGATATTTGGAAACATATTTTATTTTCCTTTTCTTTTTTTTTTCTTTTTGCCAAAGTAACAAGGTGAAATGACATGAGCGGTCCTTTCAGTATTTGACAGTGTGGATATCAAGGAGAATCTTGAGTCTTCCACTTTCAAAATCTGAGCCCTCAGGTTCAATGTTTTCCACCATGCATATTTGTGGGGCCAAAACTCATCTTGACAAAGCTAATGCAAACCCTCACCTGAAGCTATTGCCTCGTCAAGAATGTCCTTGAATCGATGTGAGTCCAGCTTAGGATCTGAGCAGAGCATCGAACAGAAGAGCCTGTGAAACGAAGCACTTTAGAATGCAAAACGGAAAGTCTAGGAAGAAAATGCATTATCCATATATACAGATCTACCTGTTCATGTTACCATTGTACCTATTGTACAGGTCAATCAAATCATTCTTCTCTGAATCAGATCCTCTATAATTTGCTTCAAACTCTTCAATATCATCCTCAGTGACCTGCAACCAAAGTTTCATCTTTTCTTATATATAATGAAAAGGATTATTATTACACTAAAATAACAGCAATCTGAAAGGTAGTGTCATCAAATTGAACGAAAACAACCTTTTTGTACATGGTTCGGAAAAACTCCTTCAAATTGTTAACCTCCTCTCCTGAAAGGTCCTGCCATTGAAAAGGGAAAGAAATCACAAGCCTGCCTTTTCTTCAAGGAAGCACTACAAAATTCATGCTGAAAAAGAAAATCATCACATCGTGTATTAAAAAGAGTTTTGAAAATAGTATATTTCTGTATTTCATCCCTCAGCATCAAAAGTGAGAGTTTCCCAAACTCTAGAGATCCTTTTTAGGAATTCATGGACTGCCACCATTAAATTCTAATTTCCGGTTTAACTCAAACTTTCTGCAATGAGTAGAATCTGTCCCTCAACACGTAACTTTTGAAAATAAATTGATGCCGCCAAATGCTATAAAAATGGAATGGTTCCCTGGAGTGTCACCTAATGCACTTATTCTAAAAGAGAACTGAACAAAAAAAGAGATGACAATTACTCACAGCATCATCAACACAACCGGTCTGATCATAAAGTGCCCTTTTCTCCTCATCTCCAAGAATTGATATCACCTTCTGCAATTGCTGAAACTTCTCTTTTGCCTCCTATACGTATATTAACAAAGTGTAAGACATACATAATACATGGTGAAAATTACAAAAGAATGGAAATCAGTGCTGTGGAAATAAATTTTCACCTCATCCCCAGGATTCTTATCGGGATGCAATCGCAATGCCAACTTGTAATATGCTTTCTTTATTTCTTGCTGAGATGCTGTATTTTGCACACCAAGAACCTGCAAGGCATTTCGTTACATCCTGTTATGCACTTGTTAAATTTCAAATTTAGGACAAGGCTTGATAAAACAAAAGAAAACATAAACAATGTCAAAAGGAACAAACAACTTAAATAAAAAATGCTTGTTCTGATCAATTAACAGAGAAACACAGCATATCACTTCAGATAAGATTTAATGTGACATTTTCAAAATTTTATGTTTAATGAATATATTCACCAAATGAACCCTCAACTAAGCTATTAATATTGACAGACTAGCGTCATCTTCTTCTTATGGGAGGCATGGTTAATTGATGATAACAATATCATAAACATGGCTACCAAGAAAGACTAGCAAAAGTGGATCAACAATTAAAATGAGTAGAACAAAATAAAGAACTAATAAAAGAAACCAGGAAATAACAATCTTTCTGGTATTTTACCGAGAAATTTCACTTGAACCACCAATCGCAGACAAATTCAAATGGCATAATATGAAGGTCAAGACAAGTAATGCAACCAAAATCAAACTTATCCTCAGATGTTAAATTACCAAAAAACCATTTACATTGGAAAACTACTTAAAAACAGAAGAACGAGAGACTTATTTAGTAATTCCATTGCTCCAACTAACAGTAATACCATTTAAAACTTATACACCAATACTGACATGAATAGGAAGCACCAAAATTAGTAAACTCATCTAATTGTGACATTAAAAATGACTGAAAATAAATAAAAAACTATACCCAAGTAGGATTAAAACCTGACAAATACCGAGGCTTTGGGTTCTTAATTCTTGAAGAGGAAGATCATAAAGTACCAAGGAACTGAAATGAAGAATGGGATCATGGGAGTAAGAGAACATTGGGGATTTCCCAAATCACTGTTGCCTTTGAATTAAAAGAACCTTTATAATCTTGTCTCAACAACTAATCAGTGTCAATGTTGAAACCGGCAAACAATACCCTGCTGCCTAGGCTGTGCATTGCATTGTCTAACTCTGTAGTTTTTTCCTTCTTTTTTTCTGCTTTCTTCATTTTTTGAGAGCACATAATTAATTCTTCTTTCAATGGAAATTAACATATTTTATCACTACATAAGTTCACCTAAACCAAGACTATTAATAAGCTTATAGAGCTGATGCAATCATTTATTGACTCTCCCCATTTAAACCAAATTCTTTCATCTCTATAAGCAAGTTCAAGGATTGAGAAAAACCGTCTCATAATTTTCCTAAAAATCATATTCAATTGCCACTCACCACCAGCCTTGAAGGCTAAGTGGTACCTAGTGGTCTTTAGGTCTACATGTGGACAGCTCGAATCCCTTCGTCTTGTTTAGCAAAAGGTATAACATAAATTATCCACACAAAGAAGTATTTGATTTTCATGTTTCCACTCTTTATGAAAGGCCAGCCGAGTTAAATCTGGTAAAGGACTCAAAAGACAGTGTTCTAAAATTAGTTGCAAGATTTATGCTTTAAGGTGTCATCAGCTTACACTACTTCTCCAATTGAGATAAAAGCATGCCTTAATCCTCTTAGTAACTTATATTTATGCATTAAGGCGTCATACCAGTGAGGACCTATGCCCCCATTAAAATGTAAAGAACTCTTATTGCTCTTACACTTTTGTATTATTTTTTTCAGATTATTGTATTTGTGCCCCCACTAAAAATATAAAAATACCTTTAGTACCCTTATACTTTTATATTGTTATTCTAGTATTGTATTTGTGCCTCGTAAAATTCACTCTTTTCTTTAAATAAAGAACAAACTTCTCTTTTCATGAACTGATAAATGCACTCATTTTTTCTGAATATAACTACCAAACACATTAAGTACTTGTACACTATGCATAAAGACTGGTCCATATGGGTGCACTTAGTAAAAAAGTCTGTATGATTGTGGGGGAGAAAATCTCGTTGTGCTTGGAATTGTGTTCTCACTTTATTGAATTTCTAAAGCCACCACTGCTTGAAACACACTTTCTTTACTCTTACCTTCACTATGTGATCTTTTAACCCATTTAGTGTATAATTTCACGAACCTTTTACTACACAATATAATTTAAAAAATACAACAGAAAAAAAGAAAGAAGGATAGGCAAGAGAGAGTGAGAGTGAGACACTTGATTTAAATAACAAAAATCATAAAATCTCAAAATCTTAATATTTTCCAAATAGAAAGGATCCAGTTATATGTGTGCATGCATGCAAGTGAATAAGCGTGGTCTTTTGGGGGGATGGGGATGTAAAAATAAGGCCTCTTCAAGCTTCTTAGATACTCCCATTACTTTATCAAAAAAAGAGCCTAAAAAATATTGAGTCAAAGCCATCTAATTACGTATAATAAGTATATATGGTGTAAGTTATTTTGTCGAAATACATTGAGTTAGTTAACATGCACCATGGTGGCATATTAACTATAGTACTTCATGGTTCTTCACTCAAAATGGAAGCTTAGCAACAAGGGTAGTACTTATTCGGCCTGATATGCTCTTATGAGGAGATAACTGCAGGGATTTACTTTCAAGTAATATAAAGTATGGTTAACTCAAAACTGAAGAGCACAAGAAACATGACTACATTTGTGAACTTCAATATTCGAACCAATTGAATTAGCCTTTAGTTGTGGGTCAAGGAAAAATTATGTATGGGCAAAGGGTCCTGTGAGGATGGATAGCTTCATGCAACACAGAGTGCAATCTCACTTTCTGTCAGTAATACTCGACAACAAGGCACCCTATCATCATGATGAGATCTTGCAAATGACGTTGAATATTTAGGAAAACAAGAAAGGTGGGTATTTCTTTAATTCAGGGATACTATGGTGCCCTGCCTATGCTGTCTTTTTGCCAAGCACATCTATCAGGTTTCAAAATTGTATACCTTTTTCTAGACAAGGTAAGGTGGCTTTTAGGATCTGTAATCTCCATCCCTCTGTACGTATCAGGGGCCTGCTCAGTCTAAAGGACTTTGATAAAGAGGAAAAGAAAGTGTTTTTACCAAGCGACCAGCTGTTTGGGATAATAACTTATTTGCTTATTTTTACTTCTAGTGAATTTTTTTTATTGTTTGGTCAAACTATTATACTTTTGGACTTCTCTTATCGAAAAGAACTAGAAAAATAAGTTTTTTTTTACCAAAATATCAAGAAAGTTCAGAAAAAACAAAAATACGGAAATAATCCAAATTTTATGTTATTTATTTTTGCCTTTAATGAAAATTTTTCATCTTTAATCGAAGTCTTTTACTTTTCTTATTTCTCTCATCTAAATGGTGAGAAAAAGTAGGAAATTTTGACACAAGAAAAAAAGACCAAAAAAGACAAAAATGAGCAAAAAAAAAAACAAGAAATTAGCCCAAACGGGCCTTAAAGTCCGAGGAGGGTACCGCTGCATTGACTTGTGTGTGGAAGGGACATAAAAGGGCAATCTTTCAAAATTAAAAGATCTATTGCAATAGAAAATACAAGATGACACAATCTCTCCTTGCATTTTAGGTTGATTAATCAAGTGGCTTTGTGCAAACTGCTTTGGTTTGTTTGGGCTAAAAATACATTGATTGCCACATTTTTTTCTTGTTTTTTGGGGACCTAGAAATCAAATATTATTATGCATAACTATGCGTACATTTGATCTAACCTCATTTTATAGGATTTTTATCATATTTAATGAACTTATTTCAACATTAGCACAAAATGTTTTTAAATTTCTCATCATTAATAATCAAAAAAATAATAGATTTTAATTATAAAAAAAATTTAAAGCTTAGATGGGTATAAGACCAAAAAATGACTTAATTGGGTTTTTGTGAATTTTATCTTTAGTAAACGTTGATCCACTTTAGCCCAAAGTGGACATATTTTTTAAACCCATGTCACGAAGAAAAAAAAAGTAAAAAATAAATAGTCAAAAAGAACGAAAAAAATGTAAAAAAACTAAACCTTTTTTGTCCAAATGCACTAAGATTAAGTGCACTTTGCTTGTTATATCCAATAAAAGATAATAATCAAAGCTAAGAAAGAAACCTAATTTTGTTGGGATTTTAAAAACAATTCTCCTACGTAGCGAAAACAGAAACGTAAATTACGATCCACACAAATTAAATAGAGACCAAGAACAACCAAAAAAATTAAGACAATATACGTGATTCGTCTAACTACCTACCTCTATGGAAAAAAAAAATAGTCCACTATTAAACAATATGAAATACAAGTTTCATTATCAACCTCACAATCTCTAAGCCTCTCTCCTTCTCTCTATACTCTCTCTAGCTTCCAACCTGAGCCTCTCAAGAGAATTTCGCGTTCTAGGGCTTTTGTAACACAAAACCCATAATAAACCCTAGCGCCGCACAAAAAAATTGCTGTTGCACCTAGACCGCTCGAGCAGTCAAAATCTGTTCTTGGTTTCTCTGCTCTCTGCAGAGGTCCTGGGGCCATCTTTCTCCTTTTTCAGTCCGGACTTTCTACAATACCAAAAATACGAGACACCAACCCAACAGATTTTGCTTTTGTATTAACCCAAATTTGACACTAGCGATTTACGAGAAAAATTCTGGCATTATCAAACAAAATAGAACCCAATTTGGATACGAAGCAAAATCTGGTTATCGAAGCGATGAAATTAATCAAATAGAACAAACCATAACCAAAAAAAAATTAAAAAATATCACCAATTAATGTGAAGGATGCTGGTTTGCGAAGCAATCACATTGAAAGCCTAACTAACTAGTGAGGGCAAACAAAAATCGTTAAACTAGCTTGTAAAACATCGTAGGAATAGAAAATAATTGTCAAATACCTCATATAAGCTCTTCTCAGTTGAAGAAGACGCGTTGCCATCCTCCCCATGCTCTTGATCTTCCATCTCTTCCGAAACCCTAGTTTTCTTTCTCTTCCCCATCAATTAGCAGAGACGTGAAAACGAAGAAACTTCACAGTTCGATACATATGTATATGAGAGAGAGAGAGAGAGAGAGAGAGAGAGAGAGAGATAGTTCAATTTTGACCAATGGGTTCCCGCCATATCACCGCTGAACTTTTACATTGTTCCCGCCATCAGATGTGGGATGATCACTGGAATCGCTAGGGGTTCGTGTAGGGTGCTGATCTTGCCACGTCAAAGTGTGGGTCCACGACTTGGAGAAATAGTAATAGGACTCGCAGTTAGAATTTATACTCTTAATATTAATTTTAGTTATAAATTATAATTATTTTTATTTTATTATAATTATAAATTATAATTTTTATTATATACTCACAATTTCTATTAATAGTGTGTTTGAAGAAATGGAAAAACATAAGAAAAATAAGTGAATTAAACATATATCTTAAAATCGTTTTAAAGCAAATAAATAAAAAATTTATTTGATGAACAATAAGGTAACATTAAGCCTAAAAACTTAGTTTAAAATAATTTTAAGGCAAAAGACAAAAAGATAAAATATTATTTTATGAAATTGTTTTAAAATTACATAAAAAAACTAAAAATTTATTTTTACATAATTTTATATTTAATATAAATCTTGTTTTATATATTTTGATAAGTAGATTTTAAAAATATAATTCTTATAAAAAAACAAATAAATTATATGATATTTCTAAAAAAATATAAAATTATTTTATGTAAAAATACAAAAAGGCTGAAAAGCTAAAAATATTTGAATTTTCGAACTAAACTTTTTAGTTTATTTGACTTTAAGCAAAAAAAAAAAAAATTAGCTTAAAGTCGGTTGCCAAACAGAACCATAATTATGCATGCCGGCCTTGGTTGGCAACTTGGTAGACTTTTTTGTTTAAAGTCACTTTAATCTAAATAAGTAAAAAAGTTTATTTAATAAATTTTAAGAGTAACTTAAAGTCAAAAGGTAATAATAAGATAATAAGTTAAAAATTTTAAGTCAAAAACAAATTGTTGTAGTTTTAATAAAAACAAATGTGTATAATAAGATATTTCAAGAAATATATAAAAATATTTTAAGTTAATAAACAAAAAAATAAATAGAATAAAAATCAATAAGTAAAAAGAGAGAAAGTTAAAATTGAGAAAACAAACTAAAACCTTATTTGCTTCAAATCAAAAGGCTTTAAGCCTGCTCACATTCAGGAGCCAAAGGAGGCCACTATACCGTACTAGTTGATACGTATTATTTTAAAGTAAAATTAATATGTTAATTATTTAATTTTATATTATTTAAAATATTATTTTGTACCGATCATACGGGTTCATACAGATCAATACCAAATACATATTGATTCATAAAATACTTTTTTTTAATGTTATTTTATTTATTTATTATTTCTTCTTCTTTTGTTTCTTAGTTCTATTCTCTAATTCAAGATGCAGGTATAGCAAAAATGTAGAGTTCCAAATCTCATTAATGCTAATTTATTATAAAAATATCAAATATTAAATATATATTACAATTAATTAATTATCTCTTTATAAATAATAAAACTTAATTTAGACTACTTCATGAAAATAGTATATTAGATAGGCCTTTATGTTATAGTAAATTATTTATTGTTGAATAATATTTACAAATAAAATTTATATAATACTTTATAATAATAAATCTAAATTTATTGTTATATTATATTTTATAACAATTTTCACAAAGTTGGGCCGGGCCGCAGGTAAGGAAAGCCCAATCCACTACGAATGGGAAGTATTTGTTGGGCCATAAAAAGGAATAAATTATCAACCTGCCAGATCGTTAAATACCTAAATGGCAAATCCGGGAATAAAGACTTTCGTGAGGGCTGCAAAATAAAACTTACCGATATGTTTGGGAAATTCAATTTACACCTAAGTTCTTTTTTTTTTTTTGTCAAATTACTGTAAAAGATAAATTAATAAATTTAATACCACTCATGTCTCACGATTCTCCTTCATCTTCTTTAACGTCAATCGGCTTCTGATTGCCATACTCTCTCCCGACATCACCTTGAACCTCTTTTGCTCCTATGACCCTTCAATTTTTCTATATCTAGAATTTTAATTTTTACAAATAAAGACAGAGGCGATGTGTGCCGTCTTTGCCACTATCTCCAACCCTCCCCACCATTACCGGCCATTCTTAGCCTCTCTTCCTTTTCTCGTTTTTCTTGTACTATTCTTTCAATTTGTTTTGTATTCAACTGTAGTTCAACAAATTAAACAATATCAAACAAATGGCATATGTTCAACAAACATTTACTGAATGTATATCATTTGTTCAGCGAGCACCAATCAAACCACTTTTTTGCAAAAAATTCTTAAAAATATAAGTAATGTGTGGCAGACATCAACCGAACAAATGACATTTCTTTTATAAGCACTGACTAATCGTTTACTCCTTAGAAAATTTTTAAGAAATAACAATACAATAGTCTCGAAAAACTCACAAAGTGTCGTACAAGGACCGCAAAAAAAAAAGAAGAGAAAAGGGTCGACGGTGGTCATGGAGGGTGGAGAAAGGGCAATCGACAACTACCATTGTTGGTCGGAGCCGATAAAGAGGTAGGACGAGAAGTTTGAGACTTGGAATGAAAAATTATTAGAACTTTGTCCGTAACAATAATTTTTAAAAAAAATAAAAGTATGTACTCAAATATTTTTTAGGTGTCAATAGAATTACCTATATGTTTGGGACTTTGCGAAATTCTAAATGCATACTTTTTATTTTTGAATACACGTCATTTAAAGGGTTTTTTTTAATTACAATTATTCCAAACTGGCTCTAATTGTCATTCATTCGCAACTAATTTGAAGCGAAGTTGGTGACAGCTTTCATAGCTGTTTTACTTTGGAAACAGAGAAAAAATCTCCTAAAAGATGGATATAAGGCTTTTGTTTGGTTTAGTTTTATTAGTGGCTTTTTTTGTGACTTTCTTCATTTTTTATGAATTTTTTTTTTGATTTTTTGAGCTAATTTCTTATTTTCTCGATATATCATGTTAAAATAAATTTAAAAATATAACCATTTTAAAAAAAATTTAAAAAAATTCACTAAAAATGAAAAAAGACACATGAAAGCGTTAAAATGGCCTTTTCGTCTTATCTGATTTCTTTTTATTTTTTGATCAAATTTTTTTATTTTTTTGGTCTGTTGTTGTAACGAGAGGAATTTAAAAAGTATTATTATTTAAACTAAAATAAAAAAAGAATTTCACAAAAAAAGGAGGAAAACCATATGTACCTTTTTAGGAGTGTAAAAGTGAAATTCACAAGTTTAGGTTGTGTTTGGTTTTGACTAATTTTTGATTTGGGAAATAAGAACATAAAGCTAATAAGAAAATAAGAAATTTAGAAAAACGATAAAAGAATTTCAAAAAAGTTTTTAAAAAAAATCACAACAAAAAGGCAGAAACAAATCTATCCCAAACAGTGCCTTATTGTCTTATTACTTATCTGGTTTAATGCCAAATAAGTTTTTAACTTTTAAGCCACTCTAAAGTTACACCAAATGAACTTCACACTTATTTGACTTAAAAATTACTTAAAAGTAAAATAGGTATATTTTGAATTAATTTATCAAACAAGGCCTTAATGCTTGCTTCAGTAACCAAAGAAAGCATGCATTATATTGGGAAACATGGGGAGCAAAATTAATAGAATTGTCCCCACT
>JAULJZ010000017.1:608499-625805 GCA_032270985.1 Heliamphora pulchella | reverse complement strand
CTCGACCTGGTCCAACTCCACCACCACCCACCACTGTAACTGGACCGGAATCACCTGCACAACCTCCCTCCCTCCCTCCGTCTCCTCCCTTGACCTCCGCCGCCTCAACCTCTCTGGCGAAATCTCCTCTTCCCTCTGCCAACTCGCCGGACTTACCCATCTCAACCTCGCCGGAAACTTCTTCGACCAGCCCATCCCTCTCCATCTCTCTGAATGTTTTTCTCTTGAGACTCTGAATCTCAGCCACAACCTCATTTGGGGTTCGATTCCAAACCAGGTTTCTCGTTTCTCGGCCTTGACAGTTCTCGATTTCAGCGGAAACCGGATTGAAGGAAAGATTCCGGAAAGCATTGGGTTTTTAAAGAAACTCCGTGTTCTTAACTTGGCCGGAAACTTGCTCTCCGGCGAGGTTCCTTTGGTTTTCGGCAACTTCACGGAGCTTGTTGTTCTTGATTTGTCTCAAAACCCATTTTTGGTCAGCGAGATTCCTTCTGATTTTGGGAAGCTTGATTCTCTCGAGCGGCTTTCATTGCAAAATTCTAGTTTTTACGGCAAAATTCCCAAATCTTTTTTGGGTTTGATTGGTTTGGCCATTCTAGACCTTTCTCAGAACAATCTCACTGGTGGGTTGCCTCAGATTCTCTGGTCGTCTCTTTCAAAATTAGTTTCTTTTGATGTTTCGCAGAACAAGCTTTCTGGGTCGTTCCCGAATGGAATTTGTGGCGCTAAAGGAATCATAAACCTTAGTCTCTACACAAACTTCTTCAACGGTTCAATTCCCAGTAACTCCCTCGGTGAATGCTTGAATCTCGAGAGGTTTCAAGTTCAGAACAATGGGTTTTCCGGCGATTTTCCTAATGGGTTATGGTCGCTGCCGAAGATTAAGCTCATCAGAGCCGAAAACAATCGGTTCTCCGGAGAAATACCGGACTCAATCTCTATTGCTGCTCAGTTGGAGCAAGTTCAGATCGATAACAACAGTTTTTCGGGTAAGATTCCTCAGGGTTTTGGATTGGTGACGAGTTTGTATCGATTTTCGGCGTCTGTTAATGGTTTGTATGGTGAAATTCCTCCCAATTTCTGTGATTCCCCGGTCATGAGCATCATAAATCTCTCCCACAATTCACTTTCCGGGAAAATTCCAGAGCCGATAAAATGCAATAAATTAGTTTCGTTATCTTTAGCTGATAATAGTCTTGTGGGTGAAATCCCAGCATCACTGGCTGAATTGCCAGTGCTTACTTATCTTGATCTTTCTGATAATAACCTCACTGGCCCCATTCCCCCAGAGCTTCAAAACTTGAAGCTCGCTCTCTTTAATGTATCCTTCAACCTTCTGTCTGGGAGAGTTCCATTCTCCCTCATCTCGGGCCTCCCTGCTTCGTTTTTACAGGGAAATCCCGGCCTCTGTGGCCCGGGATTACCCAATTCATGCCCCGATGTCACCCCAGCTCATAAAACTGCCGGTATATCGAAATTGGCATGTGCCCTGATCTCTGTAGCCTTAGCAGTTGGGATACTGATTGTTGCCACTGGGATTTTCGCGATTCGATCTTCCAAGCGAAGATCTAAGTTGGGGATTTGGCGATCGGTCTTTTTCTATCCTCTCAGAGTGACCGAGCACGATTTGATGATGGCAATGGATGAGAAATCATTGGCCGGAAGTGGTGGAGTTTTCGGAAGAGTTCACATTATAGCCTTACCGAGTGGTGAGCTCGTTGCGGTGAAGAAGATTGTTAATTTCGGTATCCAATCTTCGAAAGGCCTGAGGGCTGAGATCAAGACGTTAGCGAAGATCAGGCACAAGAACATCATTAAAATCCTGGGATTTGTTCACTCTGACGATTCGTTCTTCCTCATTTACGAGTATTTGAAGCAGGGGAGCCTCGGTGATCTGATTTGCGGGCGGGATTTGAGGCTGCCATGGAGTGTTAGGCTGAGGATTGCCATTGGAGTTGCTCAAGGACTAGCATACCTTCACAGGGATTATGTTCCCCACACACTTCATAGAGATGTCAAGTCGAAGAATGTTCTTTTGGACGAGGATTTTGAACCAAAACTTACAGATTTTGCCCTTGATCGGATCATGGGGGAAGCTGCATTTCAGTCATCTTTGGCATCAGAATCTGCATTTTCTTGTTGTATTGCACCAGGTATCACAATTCTTTAATCCTGGTTTCCTGATTAATACCTACTTTCCTCTGATTTAGCATCATAGAATTGTCTTTCCACTCAGATTCATATTAGCATGACAAAATTGAGTACTCCAGTGTCCAAATATTTATTTAGATGTATATTCATACTAGAGGTGTGTGCACATACGATGCGTGTAGATGCTATATCTGTGAAAAGCTATGTTATTTGGACTTGGGTACAGCAGTACGGGGGTTGAGTGTGAGTATTTGTTTAAATGTTTGATTTATTTAATTCTTATATCGTTGGATTTATTTAATTCTTATATCAAGTACACTGGGACATGATAAAATATTCATATTTTTTAGTATATTTCATGCGTTTATCCGAATGTCTATTATCTGACACGGATACTTTATACATTTAGAAGAGCTCATGTAGAATACATGAGAAGGGGTAGAGGGAGGTAGAAGTACTGTGAAACGTGTGGTGGTGAGAATGATAATACCAACTATATAATTATTTAACTTTTTTACGCATTTGTCCCTAACAAATGAGATTTTTTTTTTACAACTGTTTTGATGCGTGGACATTTATAATTCGCGTTTTTCTTAAAAATCCTGAACTCTTTTCAAGTGATTGTTCACCAAAATACTTGTTCTCTTCAACTGGAATATGAGAAGGAAATTAAAAAGTTCAAAGTTTCTCTCTATTAGCTTCCCTGAATGTAGCTTTATGGTACCTTGTTTTGATAATTAGTTATGGAACAAAACTTTAATTACCAAAGTGGAAGAGTAGCAAGAATTTTGTATGGAAGTTTATGTTACTATTCTCCCTTACATGGTGCAATCAAATCTTTTCCCCTTGAATTGATTTCAAGCATACTAGCCATTTTTTTTTTCTTAACTCCTTAGGCCATTCCTACCCTTTATCTTCTATTTATTTTATTCATTTTCCCCCCATTAGATTTGAGTAAAAAATACGATGAAAATTTTATTTATTTTCCTTGATTTAAGGAAAACATAAGTTTTTTCTTGATTTGGTATAAGTTTGATGGAATGGTTGGAGTTCAATTTTGGCTCACTTTTTTATTAAATTTGAATTTGAAGAAAATGAGGGTTGGAGTTGGAGATGTCCTTACATGTGGTAACAAAAAGAGGTCAGTGCTGGAAATTCTATCCACCTCACATGGTCGGCCGAGCCCTCAATTGAGGCCTAAAATGAAATTATGTGGGAACCTTCATTACATATAAATATTTCTGAATCATATTAATTCTTTTTATATTATGATTTTTAAATATAAAAATTCACTATTCTCTTTGATTTTTGTAACTATAATTTTAAGAGTTATGCTACGTGCACATATGGGTCTCACAACCCATAGCAATGTGATGTGGTCTGTGGCTGGATGGGTCCTACAGTCATTGGGAGTCGTCTGTGGCTGGATTTGTGACACTGTCTGCATTTTTTTCTCTCTCTAATTTTAAAGATTCAGTCTTATATTGTTGGGACCTTTGGACAAGTAGGATGCTTTGGGCCTTTGGCCTTTGGACAAGGAGGATACCCTTTTTGCTGGGTTGCTTGAGCAAAGAAGTTTTCTAACTAGGCTTTTGGGAAAGTCATTTTTTTTGTTGGGCATTTTTATAAGGAGATTTTTTCCCCCCCACAGTTGGCCTTTGCAAAAGGATGTTGCCAGGCCTTTGAGTTTGGACAATGAATATGTTTATTTATTTATTTATATTTTTTGAGTAATGAGAATTCCTCCTAGGTAGAGCCCTTTGGACCCATCACGGGAGAGAAAACCCGTATTACAATTAGTTTACCGGCTACACCTACATATCGGGAAAAGTAAGTCATTAGGAATTAACTCAACTGACCTTCACGGGGCTTAAAAAAGTTCGGGTGTCTTTTACAAAGGCCTAAATTACCTTAGAGGTTGGATTGGCTTTTATCGTCTTTGTTAATTAAACTGATAGTCCTACATTTACGAAGCAACGCATAATTAGTTGATTTCTACTCCAATTTCTCTTACCATGTAAATATAGTAGTGTTGTTGGAAATTTGATTATTTGAATTTTTTTACTAGCGATGTTGTTTGATCTGCAGAGTATGGATACTGCAAGACCGCCACTGAACAAATGGACACATACAGCTTTGGTGTGGTTCTGTTGGAGCTCGTGACCGGCCGGCCGGCCGAGCAAACGGAGCCGGGAGAAGACTCTCTTGACGTTGTGAAATGGGTCCGAAGAAAAATCAACATATCGAACGGGGCTTCCCAAGTTCTTGATCCCCGGATCTCAAGCTCCTCTCAACAAGAGATGCTGGGAGCTCTGGACATTGCTCTCCGGTGCACGTCCGTGATGCCGGAGAAACGGCCTTCAATGCCGGAAGTCGTGAGGGCACTTCAGTCCCTTGACTCGAGAACCCAGGTTTCAAGCGACAGGTTCTCGGATTTTGATTAGCTCTAAACACTTCACCCACTTTTAAGAGTTTTTTGTAAATGCAAGTTTGGTTCACATGGATTTTGTTGGGGGAACTCTTTTTGTTTGGGATGGTCTTTCTCAGGGGAGAAGATATTGGAAAGCGAACTTATGTGTTTGGGGAAATGTTTTTTCTTTATTTATTTATTTATTTAAAGGATTGTAATTTGGAATCTTGGGAATTTGAGTGCGTAAATTTTGCTGCTAACCCTTTGGTGTAATCTCATTTTTCAGTCTAAAACAGCTTAAAATCTAAGTTTAGTGCTGCAAAATCAAAATGCATCAGTTCAGAAAGAGGGTTTGCCTGAAATAAGCAGAGAGCTAAGGTTATGTTTGTTTTGAAGAATTATGAGGGATAAGAGTGGGTTAAAAAGAATAAATTGTGAGAAAATTATTAGGTATTTTGGAGTATTATGTCGCATTGTTTTCATAGTATTTTATGTAAACAAAAATGTAGGATTCGCATTAATAAAGGTTTTTTTTTTTTTTTTAAATTTCTTATCTTCCACTATTTTTATCTTTCATCCCCAATAAAAATGGGTCAATACTATTCCATTTTTGTAATTTTTGCTACATCATTGGGTAAAAATATAAAAGTACTGCACGAGGTAGGATTCTTATGGTTCTGGAGGATCTAGTTATTGGTGAAGCAGAAAAGGAGAGCTTTTCACCCTTTTTCGTTTGACTATTGGTCTTGGTTTTAAGAATGAGTGATATTTATTACAGATTTTAAAATTTTTTAGGGCTCAGTCACTCAAGTTAGTTTATGTTTGGCTTAGCTTGTTTTCAAAGTTTTTTTACTTAAAAGCTTGAAGTCTACTTGTTTAGTCTTTCTACTGTAATAAAAAAAAAAACTAAAAAACTTAAAATAAAAAAAAATGCTAGGCCAAACAAACGCTTAAGGTTCATTTCCAGAGCTGTCCAGGGCCCACTATTTTTAAAGACGACAGCTCATAACGACAAGATGGCCCTGTTTGGGCATTTTGTGCAAATTTTGTTTATATATTGTCTTTTTTTATAATTATTTTATTTTTTTAATCAAGATTTTCACTCTTGTGATTCGTCTCAATTAAAGAAAATTAGAAAATAAAAAAATTCTTAATCAAAATATGGAAAAAATAAAAATAAAAACAAAAAATAAGCAACATAAAATTTAGTTCATTAGTTAATTTTAGCTTATTTTTTTGTTCCTTTTTAAATATTTTTTTAATATTTTAGTTAAAAAATTACTTTTTCGATTCATCTCAATGAGATGAGTCGAAAACATATAATAATTTGATCAAACAATAAAAATATTTTTACCAAAAATAAAATAAATAAATAAGCCATTATATCTGATACGGGGCTGTTGGGTCCAGTCCAATGAACAAAGTGACTGGACTTATGGAGGCCCAGAGTTTCTAGTTAGTCTTCTTTGGACCCAGCCCACTCTATCTCATCTAGTCAAGCCCAAAGTGTTTTAAGCCCATAAAACCTATTGGACCCCATTAGAATAGATTGATCCGACGAATCACATTTCGTTAATTGCTATTTTTCAAAATTATTAAAAAAAGTCATCTGATCAAGTGGCTACATATCTTTGATAAATTTAATTTTTTGCATGATAGTCAAGATAAGATTGTTGCAACGGTAGAATTGTCCTCATGTGACTTTGAAGTTACGGGTTCAAAGCGTAAAAACAGTCTATTGTAAATGCAAAATAAAATTCCGTACTATAGACCCATTGTAATCCGCTTTCTCGTCGGATGCTGCATATACAAGAGTTTAATGCACCTAACCTTTTTTTTTTTTTTTTCCAGTCAAGATGGAGTTGTAATAGCAAAAAAACTCTATACAACAATTCTATATTACCTATTCGTGTTGTGTTGTAAGGTACAACATTGTAATATGCTCTTTTAGTGGAGGCGATTTCAAATAAATTTTTTGTGAGTAAAACAATTCATTATGTAGTGTTCGCTGAGTAAGTTATTCAAGTAAAAACATAAATATTAATCAAACAACGACAACCATGTGATCGAACAATGTACATTTGTCTGACTGCTATTTTTAAAAATTATTAAAAATATGATTTGATCAGGTGGCTGTCGATATTCAATAAATTTAATTTTTTTGCACGAATAAACTAATAAGCGAGTACTATAAGTGTACAGTTTGATTCATATTTTCCTTTCCGAGACCAACCCTACAAAAAAGGTACAACACCATCCCATTTGAGGTAGTTTTTGCAATTTTTGCATATTTTTACTTTTTCTAATTTTTTTGTCATCTTTTGATTGTATTTGTTTATTTTTCTGAATCATCTCAATAAAATAAATCGAAAAAATAAAAAGATACACATTTCCATAATTATTAGATATGCATAAATGGTTTCCATTGGGCCCTAGTTCATACTGATGAACTGGCTAGTAATTCATGGAATAGAAGACCCAAACTTTTGGGCTTTGGAAATGTGCCGGCCCAACAAGCCCTTTGAACAAAAAATGGTAATTTTGATAATTATCCAAGCAAATTGGATAGGGTAATTCTATTGACACCAAAAAATGATTTTAGTAAACCTATATATATAATTATGTGAAACTACTACTAGGGACAAAACCTTAATTAGTTATTACAATCATGTCCCACTCTCCTCCTCCCTCTTCGGCTCTTCCCAGCTTCGACCACCATCGGCTGCCTCTTCTCTACATTCTTAGGTTTTTGTTGATCATTTCCTACTCTTCCTGTAGTTTCGATTCTCGCCCCTTCTTTGTCCCTTACCAAACCTCATGCGACTCTCGCGTTGCAACCTCCACCACCAATGGTGTTACTACCTCTACCAGCGCCGACCACCCTCTCTTCCTCCTATTTTTTTCTTTTCCACCGTCACTACCTCTCCCCCTCTGTCTCTCGTGCGCTATCCCGCTTTCTTTCTCTTGTTCTCTCTCCTCTACTAATGGTTAGCCGTTATGAAGGTGATAATTATTCTATTAACGTGTTTAATGTTTTTTGCAAAGTACAGATATAACGAACCTTCGTTGGATAGCTGGTAGTTGCCTTTCTAATTACTATAATTATAACTACTAACGGTCTTCACAATCTAGATGATTTGAAACTAAATCACTTCATAATTTGGTTATAAATGCTAAATGTGAATAATGAAATTAATGTGACCGTAAATTAAATAAAAATTATGGACGGTCATGATCGAATGACCGTTAGAGATTTAGTCTAATCCTAATCTAGTAAATGATGTACAACATATGAGTAACATGCATCCAAACTTCCTTTCTTCAACATTTCTTATACATATTGAAGATAAAAAATGTTTTAAAGTACGCAAAATCTGACGTGTCTCATATTTATTTTTAGGTGAAGTACAAATGTTATGAACTTTTGTGAGACCATTAATTGTCGCGTTTCTAATTATTATAATTATAACTAATTCTCTGAGAGATTTGGAACTAAATCGATCACTTCATAATTTGGTTATTAATGCGAGTATCGAACAATTAAGCTTTTAAAAACACTAATGTGATCGAAAATTAAATAGAACTTACGGATGATCACGATTGTACGACCGTAAAATGTTTAGTAAACATGACTTATATATCTCATATTTCTTCTAAATATTAAATACATACTTCAAAATTTAAATAATCCCATTTAATTGAAAATATTGCTTATGTGGAAGCAACTGCTTCAGATAGATTTTAGTAAAAAAAAAAAGTGAGAAATAAAGAAAGAAATTAATGAATCAAGGGCCTAAAATGTTTTAAACCTTCCTAAAGTCCTGACAGGTAAGAGTGACCTGTAGTTACCAATTACTATATATGATGATTCCTCTCCTTAATTATCACACATTTACTACTTGTGGTCCCTAATTTTGGTTACCCTAACTCAAACCCACTTCACTTTAGTTACCAAAAATACCCCCAACTCTTGCCTAAAAAATTCCCACCAGTCATTTTCATGAAAAATTACTAAATGGTGCCGAATTGTCATGTGGCATTGTTTACGTTGTTCGACAAATAACAAAATCTAATATATACTAAAACTCAAGGAGTACTTGAGTTGGTAAAGATCCACATTTAAGGAAGTATGAGGGTTTAAGTTCCAACTCTTCATAACTTTCTGGTACAAGAGTTTAATGGTTTTCCCAGTCTTGATCTTGATTTTGTTTGGTCTATGTGTGTGGTGAGATGTACAAATATTCAAAATTGTTTCCTACAAAGGGTTTCTCGTCATAAAAAAGAGTAATCCATGCTAAATAAGTCATCATTGTCTCTAATATAACTAATAATTGTGAGTTAATATTGTTCTATTCGAATTATTCGCTACGTAATTAGATAGAAATGTCACATACAAGATGTCATATCGTACTCTCAGATTACTTAATAATTGACTCATTTCCATAACGCCTAGAACACAGGACTGTTCCATTGAAACGGCTGATAACCACATGTTTTAACAAGAAAATGTATTCAAAAAAGAAAAAAGAAAAAGAGAGAAATGTGGGCCTGCTTGAAGTCTGCTATTTAAGTATGAGATTAATTGGGTTCATTTGGCTCTTTTCTAAAGCCGGATTTTTACCCTTTTTGTTTAATTCTTTTATAAAAAATTTACTGTCAAAAAATAACATTTTCTCTCTTCACGGCAGCCGCTTAAACCAAAATTTAAAAAATAAACTTTTTATTAATTTGACTTAAATTCAAAAATGCAAAAAGAATAACCTTAAACCCAAGTTATCAAACGAGACTATTACTATAAACTGTCATTAACCTTGTTAGTGAATGAAGAAATTGATCTCTAAAAATTAGTCGAGGCGACCATAAGCTGTCCCAAACAACCCGAGATATAAAAAAAATTAATGTTATTACCGTAAACTAACCAGGGTTACCAAAATTTGCATCATTAACTATGGTGAGTATACATATATATGTGAGAGATATTGGGTAAAGAGATGACTTCCCTTTAGTGGAGAACTGTGAGTTATTTTCTCTCCCCAACTTCCATTTTATCACTCTAGCTTCTTCTGCTTCTCTCTCTCTCTCTTCTGACATTTCTTTAGTTGACATTTTTGAGTTTTTAATCCCTCTGTGAGTACTTTTACCAGAATTGATGTTCTTTCTTTTCTTGTCATCACCCATTCAGGTTCTCTAGGATTTTGAATCTCGTGTACTTTTGAAGGAGACAGGTAAAGATCTCATTGCTCCCTCCTAACAGAATTGACGCAGGATCTTAATTTAAGGACGATTTAAACTGATTTTAACGGGTTAATATTAATTTTTTTAAAAAAACCTGAAATGAACTTATATAACTTCGATATATTTTAATCTGATACTACTATAATAATTGAATTTTTACGAAACTTAGAGGGCGGGCTGCCGCTGGTCCATCTCTGCCTTTAAATTGTGCTGCTATTTGTCTATGTCAATCCTTCATTTCCTAGTTTCCACAATAAACACAGTAACCTATCTAGTGTTTAATTTCATTTACTTTTTAAGATGTAAGTTTTGACACTCACATATGTGTGTGAGGGAGATCTTGCTAGATTATTAGCAGAATTTTATGAAAGAGAGATCTGAGTACCTAATATTTTTTTTTACGACTTTTGTTACGTGCATAAATGCTGGACATAAATTCGGACACACTCTTCTCATATGGAATTGATTATATGTGTGGGTGCTCGCGCGTGCGCATGTGTGTGTGATGACTGGAAATATTTGTTATGAATCTAAAAGTTAAAGGCCAACACCAAATTCATGACAAGTGATCTCTAAGTTTCATGTGACTTATGAACCCTAGTGGCTCATATTGATTCCTGATTTTATTTGATCTTTATCTCATTTGGTGTGGTGAATTCATTAAATTTTTTTTTGTCAATAGATCTACATTCATGGGAATAATCTCCCATTGTTGTTTTCATGCAAAAGATTTAAGGTCACAATAGATTAGATCATATTAATTTATCGCATTTGTTTTGCGCCTTTTTTATCGTAGTCTAAGGCCTATTTTTTTTTTTTTTGTTAGTTAAGTCGGGATGGGGTATGGAAAACTCCAGGGTTCGAACCCTGGGGCAGTGGGGCATCAAAGACAGCGTTGCCACCATGCTGGCCACCACTTCCTCTAAGGCATGTTTTGAAATGTTGATTTATTGATTTATTTTATTTTATTTATTTTCATTTTTAGTCATTTGTTTTTTTAATCATTTGATCAAAAATATATATATTTTCAGAATTCTTTTGCTAAACGAACTAAAAAGAGTAAATTTTTTACCAAAAAATAAAAAGAACAAAATAATCCAACATAAGCTATTTTTTCATTGCTTATTTTCTTTTGTAGTGAAACTTTCTTTTTATCTTTAATCAATCTTTTTTCTGGGTTGTCTCATCAAGATGAACCAAAAAAATATAAAATATTTGATCAAAAGATAAAAAAAATATACAAAAATACAAAAAAAATAAATCAAATAGTAAAAATTTAGCCCAAACTAGGCCAAAATATTGTAATTGTCATAAAAGTTCATCAAGGAGATGGTTTGGCCCTATCTTACATTTACAATGGGTGACAAATCTCCTTTGGATTTTCTGTTTTAAGAAAAAATTCCTCTCTGGATTCCAAGAGGTCAACCAAGCAAGATCCAATTATGAAATGGTTAAAACTTTATTTCACTAGCGATCCTTGAAGTTGAAATAAATTGAATTTCAATTTAATTAAAATAGCGAAAGAAACCAAAAAAGTACATACGTATTTATATGTATAAATATATAAAAGCAAGTAGACTACTATTAATAATTTAAGTTTAAATTTTTCAGTTAACGTTACTAGCTTCTTTAATTATTTAAATTATAATTAGGTCAGTAGTTCACTTGAGCCGTAATAACTTGACTTTAAGTTTTTCAGTTATATGTTATTCGGCTTTTTAAATATTATTTAAGTTATTATTAGGTTAATAGTTTATTTAGGTCGTTCATTTTGAATCGTTATAAATAGTATCAGAGTTAACTCTGGTTCCATGAAAGGTTTTGTGGCACCATATATAGAGAAGTAGATGCTTTAGAAAAAGGGAGATGCCCAAGATTATATATCTTGTCCACGCTAATGAGTTATTCTGTATTTGCTATTAGGTTGCTATTTATATCCCAAATAAAAAAAAGAATTAAGATTACGCGAGAAAGCTATTGTCACTGAGTGAGAGATATTGTGATCCTCCATTATATATCAATGAGAGATAAAAAAGAGTCTTTCTCTCATGTGCACACGAATTAATGAAACAAGTCTATTTTTCGTTATCTAAAGGTTCAAATGGATCACTGGTCACCAAATAACTTAAATAAAAAATCTAAAAACGTGGTCTAAAAAACAAATTTCCTTGATCTGATCATTGAATCTTATTTCTCTGCAGGATAAGCTGTCACAACTCAAAAGGGTAACTAATATGAATCCCCAAAACTCAAATAACCATTTCTCTTTTCCTCAATCCTTGGCATCTCCATTGGCAGATCCATTCAGTGATTCTTATTCTGATAATTGCCACCCACCATCTCCACTTAAAGAAGATAACAATTCCCTATTCCAAAACCCAAATTGGGGCATTGAGGGATATAATGGTAATTTGACCAGTGAAAACAATTTCAAATTTAATGAAAACCCAGTTGAAAACCCTTCCAATGCTTTAGAAAATGGTGCTGTTCCACCCCTAGAAAACCCTTCCAGTGCTTCTGAACCAGTTGATGATTACTCATTGCATTACCTATTTTTAATGGGGCTTCAATATTGTGCTAGCCACAAAGAAAGAGAGGAAGATAATATTACTAATGGAGCTGAAGAAGGAAACCCTAGTACTAATCCTACGATGCCGATTCCTCCGGCCATCGAAAGGTTGGCATCGACATTTCTTTTGTCCAATTGATGTCTTCTCGTTCGACTCTGTTTGATTTCTCTAAAAAGTATCATATTGCTTTGGAACTTTTTTAGTATCTTTTAACTGTTTTTCAAATTTTGGATAAGAGTTTTTACTTTTATGTCTTAAAAGTTTTTATATTTTGGTTAAGATTTTATTTTAATGATTTTTCCAATTTCTTCTGAACAGCCAAAATTTTTCTTATTGACGAAAAACAAAAGAAATTACATTAATAGAAATAACGATTCGCTTCACTTAAGGAATGTAAAAAAAAAAAACTTAAAAATTAAACTGATTTTTTTAAAAGTACACTAAAAATAAAAATAATTTTATAAAATTAAAATTTTGAAACATCCAAACAAGACCTTATTTTCCTGCTTATTCATTTAATATCAAATCTTTGTGAATAGTCCTAATGAAGTAGATGGCGATGGCTATGGCTATGGTGGAGAGACTGGTAAAAAACCAGTTGAAGAGCACCAAAAAGCCATTTTACAGAATTCCCAACCTTTCAAGCATCAATCCTCAACTTACCCCGGGATCAGTAGGTATGTTTCTACCATTTTGCAGTTAAATTGGAATAATTGCTTATTTACTTATTTTTTTAAATAATTTTTTATTATTTATTTTAATTATTATTTATTTAATTTTTCTCGTCAAGACGAACTAAGAAAATAATGTTTTTGATTAGATTATAAGAAAAGATTAGAAAAGACAAAAACTAAGTTAATAAGTCAAATTTTATGTTGCTTACTTTTGCCTTGGAATTAAATATTTTTATTTTTTGATCAAGATTTTTTTATCTTCTCGATTCATATATCATGCAGACGAATTGAAAAAGTAAAAAATTTAAATCAAAAAAAAAATTACAAAAACAAAAATAAGCAAGAACTTCGATATTTAGCCCAAACGCAGCCAAAATAAGTTTTATCTTCTTTGGTTGGATATTATTTCGTTTGGCTGCGGCTTCAAATCGGGCTTTTAGCATTTTTTTAAAATTTAAAGTCATAAAAAAATCAACTATCAAATTGCAAAATGTCAAATCGCAATATTTTCTCTTCGCACGGTTGTTCAAAATAATTTTTTTTTATTTAGTTTAAAATAAAAAACGTAAAAAACCGTGAAATTAAGATAGGATACAAAACGACGTCATTGTAAAATTAATATATATATATATATATATCCCAAAACGTTAAAAAGAGTTGAATTCAAGATTTTTACTTTTCAAGCGTAATTTTTATTTTTGCATTTATTTTTAATGAAATAAAAAAAATATTACAGGTATGTGGGAAATCTTGAGACATTTTTACAGGGTACACTTCGTCCTCAGCCAAAAGGAAACACAGGTATTTGTTTTTTTAAGAATAGCC
Source organism: Heliamphora pulchella (assembly GCA_032270985.1). Taxonomy (NCBI): domain Eukaryota; kingdom Viridiplantae; phylum Streptophyta; class Magnoliopsida; order Ericales; family Sarraceniaceae; genus Heliamphora; species Heliamphora pulchella. The sequence continues at coordinate 611,940 of JAULJZ010000017.1, read as the reverse complement.
TGATCTGACTATTTAATTACCTATGCCCAATTAATTTTTTATTTTTATTTTATAAATAATCTTCTCAGTAAACTATACAATTAAACAGAACAAATCATTAAAATTGATCGCCATAAACATGTAAGAAAGAAATAGAAATCTCTCCATTTCATTCAATGTTCGTCTCGTGATATTTGATTTTCTTTAATTGCTAGTAATTAAAGATTTAATATATTTTTTTTCTCTTATAATTGTTTCCTTGCCCCCTTTGGTTCAGTGCTTTTTTCGTTATATCGACTATATGCTAAGCAAGATTAAGTGAATTAGCATTGTTACGTGCGATTATAAAAAAATATATTAAAAAAACATGATTAGAAAAACTTAAACAATAATATTGTATCTTGAAAAGTAAAAAATAAAAATTAATTGATGGAATTTCAGAAGCCAAACATGCATGATTAAATCACATTTGTCTAAAAATTGAATGGTTGGCAAGATTTTTAAAAAATAGTTAAACAAATTAATGTAATCCATCACGTTTCTATCGGCTACTGTTGTTCAATTAAACTCACTTATTTAATGGATAAACTATTTTGAGAGCAAGCATTATAAGATAAACAGTTCGAATCATAAAATATATCCCAAAATTAGGTCTCTAAAGAAGCAAAACCCGGTGTTGTACGTCTTCAACCCTTGTGCTATGGTACCTAAAAATGACTCATAGTAAACATTTTTTGTTTTTGTCTAAGTTGTTTTTTAAAGCTTTTTTTATCCATTATTTTATTTTCTATAACTGCTTATAATTTTAAAAATAATATCATTCTACTATTCTATTTTTTTCAATCGTTTCAACTCTATTTTCTTAACTTTACGTGGGTCGGGTTTGTTTGTTCGGCTAGTAACTATTAATTAGGTCTTTTTGTCAAAAAAGTGTATAGATCTTAAAACCAATGTCTTAAGATTTTTGTATCTTCACCTTATAGTCAAATTACATTTACTTACCTTTTATTTTTGTTTTGTCTTGTTTTGTTATTTTATTTTATCTTTTGAATTCCAGCTAGTGGATTTAAGGGCAAAGAGGAAGCTCTGAGGGCTTATGTTATGGAGAGTAGCAGCTTCCAAAACAAATCATCCAAATCAAACTTCATTGTATGTTTTGATTTGTTATCAATATATGGCAAGGGTCTGTTTGGTTAATTTGGCTGCTAAATCATTTTATTTCCCTACTAAAATTCGACGAATTTAATTTCTGTGTTTTGCAGCCAAACCACTGTAATGATGAATTAAAGGAAGTGTCAAAATATGAATATTGGACTGCCCTTAGAAGGTAATGCTTTAATTAACAATAATAATAATAGGATTACTCTTTTATTTCACTAAAATTAATTAAAAAATATTGATGTAACGACTTTTCTTTTTCGTTTATAAGGTGAGCTTCAATACCACGCTATATGAATTAATCGTACTTGAAAAATTTAAGTACATAAATCCGAACACAGAACCGAATACACTCTTCTCACATAAAATGAGTTGTGGAATCCATTCCATGTAAGAGGAATGTGTTCGATTTTATGTTCGGTAAGTATGCATGTAGCAAGACTTATCCTACTTATGTCTAATACTTATTAACATGCATCATATTAAGATTCCCTTTTACATTAAGCTTCTTTCGAAAGTTCAGTAGTTGTATTTTATTTCACGTTTAATAAAATCATTGTTTTCATTAATAAAAAGAATGATTAAGCTGCTTATTATAGTATTATTGTTAATTTAATATATAAATTAAGCGTGACATGTATGGAGTGGTTCTTAATCTCTTGTATTTCAACTTATGAATTATTTATTTATGTCCTAAAGTGGATAATTCAATTTTTTTTTTTGAAATTTTAGCAAGAGTAAAGACATCTCCAAGGGTACTTCAACTAGCCCTAGAATTATCAGGTTCTCAACCAAAAAATCTGGTAACAAGAAAGGACAAGCCATATTATGGAGTCTTCAAGATTGCAAAGGTATGGGGATTTCTGGGAAGTACTTTAGACTTTGGATGCATGCCTAACACAGATTTGTTTTCACCCAACTCTTGCTTCTTTTGGGATGTCTAAAAATTTAATTTTTTAATTTTTTTTAAATTTAAAAAGTTAGATTAATTGGGATAATATGACATTTTTTTTGTAAAAAAGTAGGTTTCAAAAAAGCTTGGTTATTTGGGATAAAAGTATATGGTGAGGCTTTTTTTTTTTTTTTGATAAGTAATTAAATATTATACCAAAAAAATAATTTTACAATGAAGAATAAAAATCACACCTTAGCCAACAAATATAACAAAAAAAACTCTCACAACCCGAGAAATTAGGAAGGATCGTAGTAACACAAAAACCCACACGTCTAAAAAAAAAACAACTACAAAACACAGGAACAATCGGAGTCAAAAGACAAACTCTCAAAAACTAAAACACTACCCAAAATTACCAAAGATCTTTTTTCCGATTAATCGAAAGATTTCTAATCTTTTGATCTAGCTTCCTTTTGTTTTTTTCCCTGGATGCTAAATTTGAATTATCTTTCTCTTTAGATTTTATCTTATCAACTTTTTTACTAGAAAAAATAGTTTTCGTGGTAAACACAGTTAGTTAGAAAAAAGTGATATTATCACATTTCGCTCTTCTTCACAAATATTTTTTTTTTGAGCTCACAGAAGAAAGAATGCCAAAGACATTTGAAGATCTCGAAATGTTAGAAAAGAAAGATTCACCAACAATATTTTTCTTGAGCTTTTTTTTAGCTTAATGGTTTGGATAAATGAAGGCTTTTTTTATTTTTCAATTTACCAAATTATCCTTGGCATTTTCCATTTGCTTCAACCGGTTTGGTGAGATTGTGAAGGGTATATTAATAATTTCACAATTTTTTCTTGTCTTCAATGTTAGGACAGTTCAGATGAAAAAACTGAGAAGGGAAAAAATGCTGCACCCTCTTTTAGATTATCCAAATGAAGTAAGTTTTTTTGTGGCTTTTTTAAGCATTAAGCTCTTCAAATAAGCTAGTCCAAAACGTAGGCCATTTGAGATTTTTTAAAACTTTTTTGGTTTTCGGAAAAAAAAATTAACTTTTTTTTTGTTTTGAGTGCATTATTCTTATTTTGTACAATTAAGAAATTAGATCACATGAAATATAAATGATCTTTTATTTCTTGAAAAAAGAAAAAAAGCCTTTTTTAAGCATTTTTTTATTATACCCAATAATGCAGCTTAAAAGCGAGTTATTAAAGAAAAAAAAACCTCATTTTTTAGGACTTATGATCCTCTCGAGTCTTTTAAAATCAAGTTCGTCTAGTTATTAGGTGAGTGTGCCAACGTAGTACCATTTAAATGATCGAAATCATTTATTTTATAGGTCTCGTTTGGATAAATGTTGTTTATTGACTTTTTTTTAGCTTATTTTAACTTAAAACCTATAGAATTT
>JAULJZ010000017.1:596536-608399 GCA_032270985.1 Heliamphora pulchella | reverse complement strand
GGGTGGGGGGGGGGGGGGGGGGGCCGGGGAGTTGGGGGCAAGGGGTTATGGGTGGGGGGGTTGAGGGTTTAATCTTTCGAGGTCAGGGGCCAAGTTTGGAAATTCGGTGGTTCGAGGGCCAGGGTTTGGAGTCTAAGGGTCTGGTGTCGGGGTAAAGGGTCGAGGTCCAGGGTTCATCGCGACCACTGCCGCCTTTGCTTCCACTACCTCCACTATCATCACTGCTCCTAATTCTAACACTATTACATCCTTTATCACAATTATTTCTAAAGTAGCAACCAAACGCAAAACAAAATACTTTCTAGTGAAAATATTTTTTTAATGAAATTGTTTTCCATCGAAGCAAATGGAGGCCTTACTAGAAATCTCTTTAACTTCAAAGTTTTTCTCTACATTTTTAACTTAGTATTAATTCCATATCTAATCTCATCCACTAAAATATCTCATCAGCGAACAATATATATCATGTGACATTATCCTAAATATGTTTAGTCAATTCATTCATAATTAAGGTAAAGAGATAAAAAGACTAAAAAACGATCATTGGTGTGATCCTACTGTAATCCACACTTCACTTGTTTCTTCTATGAGTGATCTAATTATCGTCGCAGCTCTATCATACGTCTCTTATCACATTAATGTACCAATTTGTCACTCTCTTTCTCTCTAGCGCCGTATGATATCTTTAAGTACCCTATTATAGGTCATTTCTAAGTCTTTAAAAATTATATGAAAATATGTTTTTTTTTTCTATATTTCTCTGTTAACCTCTTCAGTAGGACCAAATTGATTCTGTGACACTATTATTGTTAACCTTAAATGATATTCAATCACTCTATCCTGTAACTTCATTATAAAATTCATCAACTTAATACCTCTATAGTTGTTACAATTTTTAATATTTTTTTTAATATATTTACAGACTTATAAAATATAATTATATATAAATTTATGCCGTATAAACTTTTTTAAATGAAGAGAAAGAGGGGGAGAGAGATAAATGAGAGACGAGGGTAACAAAGTTATGTATTATTTTTAAATAATAAATCATTTTTCTATTAATAAGGAGTTCAGCTAACCACTGTTCCTATATAGTAGATAATAAAAACTCTTACCAATAAAAATTTCTACATTAATTGAGACAGAGCAGCAATAACATCGTACTACATACTAAGAGGTAAACAAAAAACAAAAAAACTCTTACTAGTACTGCATGGTGATTAGCATTTTTATTAATAATAGTACAGAGAAATAATTTGAATAACAATAGAATAAGTTTAAATCAGGATTGTAATATGAATATTATTAACCATAAAATAAGAGATGTTCAAACTTTAAAATGATTTAAATTTTTAGAATTCAAATATGAATAATCTAAAGTAAGTAATGCTAATATTAATTTTAAAAAAATTCACCAATCAAATAGTGACACCTAATTATTGAGTATTGAAAAAGTATCAATTCTTAAAAAATTTGGACGACGCTCTAGAGTTTAAAGAACTCATCATAACGTATTATTTTATATATATATATATAAACTTATAAACACTACTAATATCTTGAAGTTAAATTTATGAGTTGTGTTATTAAGTTTTTTATTTAAATTAATTATTAAATCAGTAGTACACTTAAGTCGTTACGGTGATTATCACTTCATATGGGCTCCAAAAAGAGGGTTTTTTTGTATTGAAACTATATAGCTTTGGCAGAAAAGCAACTATGAGGAGGAAGTGAAAGTGGTAGCACATATGACACACCAAGAAATTGTAGCTAATCTTAGAAGGTAAATGGTTCTTTGTGATAATTTTTATTGTTTTTTTTTTTTTTTTAGCATTCTTCAAATACCATAAAACAGATTAATTTTGGAGGGAAATAAAAAAACAAAGATATGGTCTTTGTCCGCGTGAGATAGCTTTTTTATGTGTTTTTTCTTGTATTTAGTAAAAATTTTACGTTAGTTCAAATGGTAATATTTTTAAAATTTATCTTGTTATGAAAAATTAAAAAAGTAAGAATTTTTGAACAAAAAAAAAACCATCGACAAAAAAACCAATTTAAAGTTTTTGTAATATTTTTTTCTATTTTTAGTAATTTTTTTTAACTTTAGCCAAAACAATTGTACTTTTAGATTATTTTTTCATAATGAATTGAAAAGGTAAAAAAATGATCAAAAAATCATAAAAGTTAAAAAAAAAGACCACAAAAAAATTGAAAAAAAAAAAAGCTCTCCCAAACATATTGAGATGTACCGTTAATCTTATCTGTTTTATTTGCTACTTGCAGGTCCAGTAGTCGATTTGCTAGGGGTAAATCCATATACCGTGGAGTTGCAAGGTACTTGTCCTCTCTCAATCTATCTATCTATCTAGTTGTTAGGATTATAATTTGTGAAAAATGAACGCAGAAAATAAAGAATAAATACACACAAAAAATAAATATATAATTAGGGTTACTAATCTGTGCAAAATCACCAAAGTACCCTTGAAGAATATTCCACCTCCTGCCAACTAACTGCAGATTTGAATATGTGAACGTTTGATTCGGCATACAGTACTTATCAAAATTGAATCTGTAAACGTTTGATTCGGCCATCTGATTCAGCATACAGTGCATATCAGAATTGAATCTGTGAACGTCTGATTCAGCATACAGTACTTATCAGATTCCACACAACTTAACGTAAATATAAAAGTATATATCTAATAATGTTTTATTTGAACAGGCAACCAGGTTCCAGGAAGTGGCTCGCGAACAAGGGGAAATGCAAAGGAGGATCATTTTTAGGAACTTATGGTTAAGAGACATTGATTTAATCTATTTTTCATTTATTCTTCTTTTTCTTTTCAATTTGCATCTATTTATTAACAGAGATGTTTTGATAGTTTATATATGGAAATGAGCAGATACAGAAAAGGAAGCAGCAATGGCATTTGACATTGCAACAATAAAAGCAAAAGGGTTTGGAGCAATAACTAATTTTGATATAACACTCTACAATGTTGAGGCCATTTTACAAGGAAAAGTAGTTGCAGTTGAAGAAGAAATAGCCAAGAGACTGAAGGAGGAAACATCACTGCTTGGGCATTTGAAAAAGAAGGAAAGAATGAAAGGAGTTTTGGTGGAAGAAGAAGATGAAACTAGTGGTGCAAGAATCTCAAGCAAAGAAGACCCAAGTGGAGAGAAAGAAGACCGGAGTGGAGAGAAGACGACAATGAGGGGAACGAAAGAGTCGATCGAAAGCTCAAACTTGGGCTTTCGGCATGCAAGTTGTAGCGCGTTTCAACCTTATAAGCCGGAGAAACGCGAGGAGTTGGGTAATGTGCAGAATGTGATTGCCATAAGGCCAAGTTTCCAAGCTCTGGTGATGGATGGTTTTTGGTGTAGCCAATTTGAGACAAGTGATGAGCAAGAGGCAACAAGAGAACTAGGCATTGGGGGGTTTCAACATGCCAACTCAAGCTGTTTCAAGCCCTACTCAACCTCAACATTTACCAGCAGGCTTTTACTTGATTAGCATAAGCATTGCATATATATATAATTTCTTTGGGTAACACCTCAAATAATGCAAATAGTTGGCTGTGTTTGGATTTAAAGTTATCTGAGGAAAGGGAAAAGAAAGGGAAAAATTAGCTTTCACAAAGCTAATTTAATTACTTAGCTTCAGTCAGAAAAGGACTGTTTGTTTCTTTACAAATTCTACTAAAAATCAAAGTTCTGAGTGTCATCAAACCTCCAACAAATGACAACAGTAAAGAACATGATCATCAAACGTCTAAAGAATCATATTCGATCGACTTTAGGGCTTTCCAGTGAAGAACATGAAACTGGTGTGCACGCTTTTTAGAGTAGTTGCTTCGAACACGAATATCGTTGCATTCCACTCTCTCGCACCAGCAAGTCTCATATCGAAGATGGCAAAAGGATAGATCATAATGCATGCTTCGGCTCTTGGTCGGTTCATGTGCATATCCATTGGATAGCCTATGCATTTTGAGGTATGAAAAAACCCATCAGCTAAGCAGGTTTTGGATTTTGGTGCCAAGGAGGGTTTAGTTTCTTGCCCACTAGATGATGAAAAAATGCAACTACAGGAGGAAAAACTTGTTAACCTAAAGAACACAAACCTTCACAAAGATACATCGATACACAAAAATACCACCTCACACCAAGAAGTACTTCATAGGTTCTCTGACCCTAAAGTTGTGTTTGAACCAAATCATAAGAGAGAATGACAATAATACCGACAACACAAAAAATCAACTCTTCTCCAAAATAATTTTTTTAAAAAAAACTGTGCTGTTCTCTTAAACACTACAGCATAAAAAACAAAAAGTAAGAGGCATATCAAACATTTCAACGAAAAACAAAAAACTTCCCAAACAAAATTATTCCAAGCAACCTAACTTTTTTTCTTCCTTTTCTTCCTAAAAAAGTCAATCCATCGTAAAAACCTAACTTTCTTTTCTTCCTCTTTTTTTTAAAAAGCTAATCCATCGTAAAAACCTAACTTTTTAGATGTCCCAAACAGGAGCCTCAATAGTAAAGTCCCATTTTAGTAGTTGATTGTAGAGGAAAAGCTAAGATAGGGAGAGATGTATCTTTTGAAGGAGCACAACAAAGGCATGCAACAAAAATACCGAATAAAAATGCGCCAAGTGTAGTGTTGTAATATTTTCTTACCGTAGAAAAGAGGAAAAAAGAAATAGTGGTCAGAGGCTGAAAAATGGTGGTTGGAGGCCAAAAGAACGCGCTACTGTGTTTAGTCACCTCTCCTCTCCAATCTTCTCCAGAGTATTCGTCATTTGTGAAAAACTCGATGCTAGGGCAGCAGATGATTGATGTGATAAGGGCAAAACAGATTTTGTAGCAAGAGAAGATACAAAATACCTCTCCTCCCCTCACAATAATACATATCGGGGTATATGGGCCTGAAGGAGATACCATGCCCAAACTAAATTGCCTCTTCAAACACATCATATGTGGACCCTATGATTACGCATCCATCTTTCTAAATAAGGGAATAGTCTTTCTTTAAAACCCGAAAATGATATTTATTAAAAGCAATGGAGCTTTTGGTATGTAAAATCGTAACAAACAAATTCCAAATGCACAAGGAAGCTAACTTATATAAGACAACATTGAGGATACACTCAAAATCAGCCTCACTTTTCTTTCTACTAACTTTATATTCATTTTTCTTCAATATAAAAAAGCACAACTATACATCTATATAACTTTCGATAGCGTTTCACGTTAACCAAACTTCGCGGAGGAGCCCATACCTTGCATTTCCACAGCTGTTACTCATTTGGTCATTGGGTTTTCCATTTCCATTTGCCAGAATAGTTGGGGATGATTGCGACCTGTCGATGATGGGTTTTAGAGCATAATCCAACTCTTCCAATTCTTCATCGCTTGTATATCCTTTCCTCTGTATAACAGACGCATTCCTAGCCAGCTGAGACTTTCCTCCTGCCTCGGCCACTTTCTCGGCCACATTGTCAGAGGAAGGAGGAGTGTAGACAACAGGGGCGGCGCTATAAGGGAAGCTGCTGGCAGTGTCTCCCGATAGTCTCCGCTCTATGATACACTGAACACAAACAGAAAACCATGCATCAAAGGTTTATCACGAATTTTTTCTTTCTAATGGTAAGACAGATTGTTTTCTTAAAACTCCTTTCTTCTTTTCTTTTGTTTTTTTGATAACCCAGATGTCTTCTGCCTAACCCAATCCAATTGGGCCCAAGTTACCTTGCATGCTGATAGTTGAGAGTTAATCCTAGGAGCCCTCAAGTTAACGGCCGAGTTAAAATCATCGGGTGGAAATATTTTTGCGGGGCTAGCATTATGTTTCCAAACCAATGCCTCATTTACTAGTCATTCACGTTTTGTTATCAACTTGTTTAACAATTAAATTAATATCAGCAGCACAAACCTCAATAACAAATGTTGTACGGCACATTTCATTAAGCACCTTATCCATTAAGGAAAATCTTCACACGTTTCTCAAACCAATATAAGCAGACCTTCTCTGAAAGAAGTGAAAAGCATACTGGCAACCACAGCCACAGACTAGCTCAGACTCGTAAAAGAACTACAATTACAAATGTCAACACTCTGATTATTTTTGGTTGGTATTTTCCATAACTCGCAAGATAATGGAGAGAGATCAATGTCTAGAAAGGGTTGGTGTGGACTAGATTGAAGAAGTGGAATTTAAGGGGGTTTATTTTTTCAAATAAGATATTATGAATACAGTCATAGAGTGTGCAGGGTGGAAAGGAATAATTTGTGCAAAAAACAATTAAACATGTAATTCCTGTTGAAAGTTCAGTATAAATTTCTGTCCCAAAGACCCGAGAAAAAGTTGATATTTCTTGGTCGCAGAATGTTAGACCCAATAAAGTTAACAGGTGAAGCTGTAGAGAATTTTCAAATATTATATCGAAGGTAGAGTTGGACAAGATATGAGAGGTAACAGAGGTCATACCTCAGCATTTAAGGCCTCCAAAACCGCACCTGGGACAGGATCTGGGCAGAACTCATCTGGAGTGAAGTTGCAGAGTATACGTTTAACTAATGGAAGACTAATGGATGGGCACACCTAAAAAGCACGACGAAACAGAAATAATTAAAGATATGACAAAGGGCCGTTAATGGATATATCTGTAACATGAACGTACAGAAAATATAAGACGAACCTCGGTCCTGATTGTTCGGTCAATAAGCATGTCTTTTGGAAGCATCAAAAGATCACTCAGGGCATTGAGAAGATGGAAGTGTTTTGATTTAGCAACCCCACCCCGCATGCCATCATTCCCGTTGCTCTGCTGATCTTCTCTGGAAGAATCATCGGCATCCATGCCGAATAGTTCAGTAAGCCATCTAGACCAATTGCCAACCTACAAAGAGAGTACATTCTTAGTATTAAGCACAATCATTAATACCAAGCCACAAATCAGGTCAGAAAAACTAAAACGACTAGTTTGCTTCACATTTTGCTATATCATTTCTCATTTAATGTAGTATTTAAATGTGTCGACTCTGCTCACTTGGAGTTTGAGGAGACATCACACACTACCAGTTCAGCCACAACTCCCCATTTCTGCTTTTTAATGTTTTTAGGGGTTTTTATGTTTCTTTTACATTTGTGCGAGTTGGCGGGGAAATCAGTGACAAGTTTACAGCATTTTAAGCCTGAAAATGTTTCTTCAAAGGCTATTGAACAGTCTGGATCATTAAAGTTAGACCCGACGTGAGCCCCACATGACCCAATAGTATCGTACTATTGGATCAACCAACAGCAGAGAAGTTGCATTCTTACCAAATATGTACTGTTCTTCACTTATTCAAGAGAAGTATTTTCTCAAGACATTAGGAAATGTTTTCTGCACGTTTGCCCATAGAAAATACATTCTTTAATTTTAAAAAAAAAACAATTGTCATTTCTAGCCAATATCCATAGTAACTTTTCAGGAAACGAAGAATAATCAAGCCTAGGTTTTTCTGCCCCCTCCAACATCCAGAATCAAACTTGCAGGTCATAGGACTAGATAATACAGGGATACAGAATACTCGCACAAACAAGAAGCCAAGCATATCTCCTTAGTTAAGGTTAGAAGTGAAGAGAATGCGACACATACAGAATTCTTGAGTTGTGCACCAGATTCAAAGCTCAAATCTCCAGCTGGAATTGGTAAAACCTTGGAATCAACTATAGGATCTGATACAGGATCAGTTGGGATCTCCTGGGCTGACTCACGCAGAATAGCATTGAACATGGCTATGTCTAGTCTGGCAACACACTGCTCCATGACCTAATCAAAGATATAAGATCTAATTAAACAACTGAAGCAACAAATGTTGAGATTGGTCAGATGTTGCCAAAAAACATATAGTAGATTTTGGTGATTCAAACTGATTTTAATGGTCAAAAAAAAAAACTACTGATGGAGGGTGAACATCTTAACAATTACATACCATTCTTGCCAACACAGGCAAGCAACCACATTCATGCCCTCCTGCCCGAACTGGACACAGTCTCTTGAAAGCATCTTGGAAAGCATTTTTCCAAAGGTTAATCGAAAAGGTGCCTTGCTGCTGGTCAACTAAGGCAGGTCCCAATGACCTTCCTAGGGTTTTGTTGTTATTCAAATCTTCAACTGGAGGTTGCATATTAGGAGTTAAGGTCTGAAACCATAATAACATAGTTAGCACAAGAGAGGTCACATAATAAAGGCCGCTTCAATAATTAAGCCGTATAAGATACTACAACTAATTTGTTAACTAGAATATAGTTTAAATAGAAAGCTATTTAAGTCAATTTTACCAGGCAAAAGATGAAAAGTAAAGAGATTACTTGATTGCTCCACTGAAATTATAATTCATCATCATTATATACGTTAAATAGAATAACTAAAACTTAAACACAAAAGATTGTCGTGTTTTTACCTGCCACCATATTGACTCGACTATCCTAGAGAAAATCCAGGATTCAACTTTCTCTAACGCAGCTGTGAATGTTCTTGTCTCTTGCCAATCATCGACTAACTGCATAAACCCATTCTTATTTGTGTGTCTACTGCCAGAATTACCTTTCCATTTTAGTGGTGAAAATTTGCCTTCATTTTTATGTCCTCCTCCATTTAACTCAAAAAACTTTGAAATGGAGCTTGAGCTGCATGAATTGCCGAATGCTTGAGAGAGAATTTCCCTCAGTACCACAATGTTCGACAACCAGAAAGTCAACCTTAATTAACCAAAGGAAGACAAGATTTAAAAGTCTGAAGTAGATAAAACAAAGTTTTAAAACTTCTGATGCAAAAACATGACTTCTATATACCTTGGGACATCATTGCTACATGACTTGGCAACCAAAACAAGTCCCGACACACTGTTTCTAGAAATTGTGGCCCGGTTGTGTAGTGACCAATGTTTGCAAGCATAAATATAGAGTCGAGAAAGGCGCCGAGCAGGCGTGTGCACCTTGTGTGCAGAGCTACCATGCTCTGGTACAACAGAATAGAGTGAAATTTCAAGAGCAGCTACTTCCCTAAGCTCCTCTTCGAGTTTTCCAATTCTTTTTGTCATTTCCTCAATCTTCTTGTCTAAAGCTGCTTGGTCTACTTGTTCACCATTTCCCTCAGCATTGTCTGTTTCATCATCACTTCCAAGACTCTGAGCGCCATTTGAGGCCTCATCCAAAACATCTACTTCCTTTACATCGTCAAGAAGCTTCTCATCAACACCTTCAGAGGATTCTGATGAAGGTTTCAGAGGAATTCTAGAATTTTTTGAGTTTTTATCAGACATAGTTTTTATAATTTCTTTACAATGCCCTTTAGTGAATTTTGTGCCCACTTTTGGAGTGTTATGTGATCCCTTGATTTGCAATTTATTTCTTCCCTGACCAGATTTCACTTTTGAAGCATGGGACTGCCCTTCAATGGAATCCTTTTTTGCAAGCTTTATAGGAACTGTTAAAGGTGCTTCCACTTTCTCATCCTCAGCTCTTTGTGAATCCCCTTGAGATGATACAGAATCTTTTATTGTCTCAGAATCTGATGCATCTTCATTCCCCCGCTTTGGTTCTTTCTCCAAATCACTGGAATGATCATTTAATTCAGCCTTCCTCTCTTTGTCAACCATTTCATGGGTTTTTGAATCTTGAGATGCTTCCTCAAACCTGTTGACATCATCCAAATAATGTATAACCATGTTTTCATAAACTTCAGAGGGCTCTGTGCCCGTGTTTGACTCACTTACTAAGCTGTTGGAATCTGGTTTAGCACGTGAATCTTTAGATTTGTTTTCTTTTGCAGTCAAAGTTTTGCAGGCATTATCTTGTGGCAGTTTACGATCTCTTCTTTCAGATCTTCCAGAAAGTTTTATTTGATGACTATTCGGATTTTGCTTTTTGGCACTCTCCTTCATACTAAAAATAAATCACCTTTTTCAACTGAACAAAAGCAGCTGCAATGAGGGAGAAAAGAAACAATCAGGAACACCTCAAAGCTCTTGAAGATGAGTGCAATAACAAATGCATATGACAAGCACTCTATCATGGTAACTGCAACATACATGGAAAAAACAGGGCTTTCTCTTAAGTAAATTGCGAATTAAGCATTGAATCCCAGCAACCTTGTGGCCAGAACGTAGAGATGTAGATTGTAGTAGCCTTGAACCAAGAATCAGGAGAAAATTCTAATTATATTTTGTTTCAAGAGGCGTGATAGAATCAGGACAGAAATTTATCAACATAAAAGCTACAGGGACAGATGGATAATTCTCAATTAATTTGAATCATACTCGGAGTTTGCTGCCTCTTTTAAGGAAGAAAGTTCATGTTAAAGATGAAAGGAGTCTCAATAGTAATTGAAAACCGTACGTATAGAAAAACATTGTTCGGTAATTATCAAGCAATCATTTAGTAGGTGATAGGCAGAAGATACAAATAAAATGGCCTTTTCAAGATTTAATCACTTCAAGGCTTTTTCAAGATATGAGTAAATCAAATTCAAGGTCATTCCCTTTCAGTGATTAACTTCATGTTCTCTGCACTGTAATTCAGTCAAACACTTCATGAGCACCAATCAAAATATTAACCATGAAAGAAACTAGAAACCAGAACAAGATGACTTGATAAGATAACTTGAACGTGTTGAGTAGATGAATAAGCCAGCTCATTCTAAGATTTGAGCTCACCAATCTGCCAATCAGAGCTCAAACAGCCTACTAGTCGTGTTGGTTCAACACGTTTAAAGCCATAGACATAACAGATTTTACTAGTAAACAGATATCTTCAGTATAAATACAAGCCTATTAAATATCGGCAAACGATTTTATAGTCCCTTGTGTTACCCAGACAATGTTCCAGAATGAAGCAATGTTCACAACATTGCCAATGTGGTAGCTAGTACCTAGTAGCTGCACGATTTGATCGCTAAAATGTAGAAATTCCTCAGATGGAAATGTGATGGGATGAATTAATAATTGGAGAATCAGATTACACGCATTGTTGGGATGAATTAATAAAGAGCTGTCCAGGATTATGCAAAGATCCACTCAAGGGACAGGGATGTATAGAGAAAAGTTGGATACTGGGGATACATGGGAAGAACATCTGCAGATGAAGATGATAAGCATAAGGAATATACATCTACTATATCTATACTGTATTATATAAACCAGTGTATATTATATCATTATATTATTATATAATAGAGCCAACACCACAATTGGAGTGCATGAAGCTGACTCATGTAACTGTTTTTTTTTTTCCCAAAATCTCCACCTTCTCTCTCTTTCTCTCTTTCAAAATTCTAATTTCAAATATTATATTTAATTCGACTCTCTTTTTCATTCAACGTTTTTCTAACAATAAATTGAAGATCACACGAACACTAGTACAATCTAAAATTGACAGACAACACAAACAGAATATATGCACATGGAATCAATATAAAAAAGGCATCTCAGTGCAACTGGAGGTGATGAGACCAGGCAAAAGATCTATGGTTATTAATACAACTCAAAACACGTTATTTTAATTTTAACCTATACAAGAGACATTCGATCAAGTGGAAGAAAATATGAACAAGTGTTTTCCACATCTGAAATCAGTATTAAGGCTACTTCTTCAAATTCCAATATGCAGCATAAAGATTTTCAATCATAAAGAGACAGAAATGGAGCATAAATATAAAGAGAGCAGCAGTAAAAATATCGCTATGTGATCTCCAATTCCAGCAATGGACATCAAGCATATTATTGTGTGTACATTCCTTATATCAACACTTTTGATCCAATTAGAGAAATGTTCGAAATGAAAACTCAGTAAGGGAAAGATACCATCTCGAAGCCA
>JAULJZ010000017.1:564365-576895 GCA_032270985.1 Heliamphora pulchella | reverse complement strand
ATAATATATAAAATTAGACTTGGTTTTAAAAACAATTGAGATAGAACTAATTTTTGTACAAATCTTACATATAGAAGGTGTCTGGCAAAATTATTGTTAGTAATTTTTAATTTCTTATTACTAATTTTAGTTATAATTTATAAATTTTTTTAAATACCAATAATTTTTATTACAATTTATAACAACTGTTTTTTTCTATTTTAGCTGTAAATTATAATTTTTATTAAACACTTACAATTTTTATTACAAATTATAATTTATAAGTTATTAATATCATTACCACCAAACATCGCCATAGTACCCTAATTTAAAAACCCCTAAAATTTAAGTTATTTGCGAATCAGGTTCTCAAATTAATTGGTCCACCTTGAAGATGGAAAACAGAGATTAATTAGAGTCAGTTTTGTTTCTATTTTACAGAAATATCTAGTTATCAAAATCTCCTAAGGAGCGTAAATTAGCAAGGTAAGAGAGAGCTAGAGGGGTGTAAACTGTAAAATACGCACCACCAGTACGCCGGCTCAATCAAGCTGATGTTCGACACTCGAACATTCCGGCACCGGAGGAATCCAACCAGCCTCGGTCTACACTCATCTCCCAAACACGCCCCCGTCCGATTCCAACTCACCATCACGTTCTTCCTCTCATCGAACCTCTCCACGAACTCCAATCCCTGGCCGTTGATCTCCCCTCCGCCGGTGATCCCGACGTCCGCCGCGTCCTCCGCCACCACCACGTACCACCTGCTCTCCTCCGCCGGATAATCCTCCAACCTCGTTCCGCCTAGTATCTTAGCGCCGCTCTGAACGTCCAAAACCACCCCCGATTTCAGAAACACCGTCGCGGTTAGGTAATTTCCCGGCGGAAATAAGACGCGGCAGGTGCCAGGGGAGGAGGCGGAGCAGGCGTCGATGGCGGCCTGGATGTGCCGGGTGTCGTAGTGGACGCCGTTGCCAACGGCGCCGTAGTCGGTGACGGAGACAGTTGGGGTTCCGGTGGTAGTTGACCTAGGGATTTGAATCGCCGGTGAGATAAGTGTTGACGTGGAGGACTGTGATTGGAAGAGGGATGAGAAGACGATGAAACTCAACAATTGGGTTGTCATCTTTTGATGGCTGCTGTGGTATTGGTCGTATTTCCAAGGCTCTTATTGTTGCACTTTTTTTTTTTTTTTTTTTATGAATAATGGAATTATCAATTATGTTCACAGAATTAAATTATAAAATATTTATTTTTATTTTAAATATATTTTATTAAAAAAATTAAAAATATTTTTTACGAAATTATAATTTAACAAGGAAGTCAATTTCCAACTGTTCAGCAACATTCTATAAACTTGGAATTATTTTTATCAAGGTCTCCTTTGCTAATCGATTTTAAATTAGATTTTTTTTTATAACGAAATAACCATTTTAACATAGGGCCTTTAGGATTCGCTCATAAAATGTAAATTTTTGAATACATACAATTATCCGTAAATTATATATATCAGTGAAATTAGAACATTTTTAACTAGAGTTGAACACAAGACCTTCAAATTTATAATTAGTCACAGTAACGACATTAAATCGTTGGACTATCTTGGCAAATTCGTTGAATTTTTTTCTTTTTTACTTAAAGATCAAAAAGTCAAATAATTTCGTCTGGCAACTCAAAAACTTTTAGATTTTTTTCTTTTTTACATAAATTTTTTTATATACTTTTTAAAAATATCATAATTTTTATTATACACATTTGTTTTTTTATGAAAAAAATTATATTTTTAAAATCTACTCATCAATATCTATCTAACAAGATTTATATTGAATATAAAATTATTTAAAAATAAAATTTTTAAAAAATTATAACAACTTTAAACCAATTTGTTATTTTTTAGCTTAAAGCAACTTTATGCTAAGTTTTTTAGCTTGTCGGCTTAAAATTGCTTTTACAATTCTCCAGAACATTTTGTTTATTTAATTTAAAATGACTTCAAATAAAAAAATATAGCTTAAAACTAAATTACGAAACATGGCCTACACATCAATTAAATTTTTCTTTTTACCAATCCAATTCGATGCTTATAATATGGGCTTATTTCTCGACTTCCAGCTGCAGAAACTTCCTTATCAATTATCACTCTGATTACAATAAATAAAATTTTGGATATGTATTATTTTTTATATTAATAATGTTATGGTGATTATATTTTGATGACCATATTTAAGTATTATGTGATATGACATCTTATGTTGTGGTGGTTAAAAATAAATGATAAGTTCATAACATGACATAAACAACATACATAAAATATCACATCATATGGTACCCAAATATAGTTACCAAAACATAATCACCATAACATTACTTTTTTTATATTTTGATTCAATTTTTTTTTTATGAATAATCAGGAGTGAGTTTAATTAATCTCAAAATCTAAAATTAACCGTTGGGTGAATTTTTAATGGCCTGTATAACTAGGGTTCGTTTGATTGAAGGGCAAACTTTAATGAGATAATTAGTGTATTCGAATTATTAGTACCTGAATATCGTGTATTGAATTATTAGTATAATATTTTTTATATCGAAGATTATTGGGTTGAGAATAAGATAATTGAAGGATAAATAGTACGTTATTTAGTTTGACATGATTTTAATGAGATTAAATTTTTTTTATGTACAAAAATACTCAAAATAGTCTAGAGACTAATCAACTCAACTCATCATCGGATTAGAATAGTTTCTTCCACCAATGAAATGTTAAATTGGTTTAGGGGTTTTTCTTAACTCCCTACCAAACGGTTTTCAAACATAATACTACATGAAACTATTTTTAAATAATTTTATTTTTTCTATTTAATTTTACATCTAAACATGCCCCATATATATTCGCTAGTCAGTATTTGAATGTTTATAGTATGTATTTTATAATTAACTTTAAATTATATAATTAAATATCAAGTTAAAATAATTAAAAATTAAAATAACTACATAATTGAGTTTAAAATTGTCACAATCAAAATCAAAATTAAAATAAATAAGAATTTATAATTAAGGTAACCAAGTACACACAAATGATTATGCTTACACAAAATATGACTTAAAATAACCGTAATCAGAATTTAAATTTGTCATAACTAAAATTATAATTTAAATAATTAAAAAATGCACATAATAGAATTTTGCTATACAAAAAATAAAAAATCTAATTAAATGATGAACCGAATTAAAAACTATTATAGTTAAATTTTATATTTTTATCATATTTCTCAATTCTTTGATATGAAATATTATGACAACAAAATTAAAAAATAAAATAAGCCAGGTTACTCGATTTTATCACAAACGGGACACGGACGTGTTTGGGATATCTAAAAAGGTAGATTTTTTTTTAAAGTCAAAATTTAAGCTATGCTATCTAATTTTTCTAAAAATAAATTAATTTTTTTAATAAGATTTTTTTTATACATATTCCAAATACATTAATATTTTTGTAAAATAACTAAAATAGGCTCAACTAAAAAGCCAAATTTAGTGTTAACAATAAATAATTGTATTAATATTCTAAAACTACAACTTAAAATTAAAAAATAGAAACATATTAAATATTTTAACAAAAAGTATGAAAAAAATCTATTCTAAAAAAATTATACCAAACACATTAACTTTTTCTCCTATTTCTTAAAAGCAAAAAGTTTTTAGACATCCCAATGAGAGGTATGAGGATTTTATAAGCCAATTTACTCAAGGTTTTAGTTTTTATGAAAGCTACAACTCTTTGAGTGGTCATTTCCTTTTAGCATCTTCAACACAAGATTTTCAAATAGCCAACCAAAATATAATAAAAATATATATTTTTTATTTTAGCTAATCAATTTTTTTATCTACGCATTTTAATACTATTCTTGATTTTAGCTATCTATTAAATTAATTTAACAAATTTTTAAAAGAATTGTAGAACTAGAGTTTGTTTAACACCAGAAATCTCAATTAAAAAGAAATCTTCACCAGAAATTTTCAAGAATTGGGAAAATTTTCCAAAGAAATCTAAATTAAAAAACGTCGAAATCGACTTGCGACGAAATCGAAGAAATCAAAACCAGAGGAAGCAATTTTTGAGGTTGGGGAAATCGAAACCAAACGAAGCAATCGTTGAACTAGAGAGGAAGCAATTTTTGGGACTAGGGAAACTGACTTGCGACGAAATCTAAACCAGTAGCAAGACTAGTGCCGACGAAATGGACTCGTCTAGTGGTCCTCGGCGCCGGTGATGGAGCTCGCTCGACTCGCCGTCAACTCCGGTGGCGTTCCGGACCATTCTTCGTGGAAGAGAAAGTCTGTATTGCGAGGAAAAAAAGCAAGAAAAGTGGAGAGATAGTCTATCTATTATACCCAACAGGTCTCTATTAAAGAGCCTGTTAGAGATGCTCTTATATCTCATCTTTAACTGATTTTTTCATTGTTTTATTGAGTCAAAATAACTAAATAAGCCAGATATGTCCCATTTGAGATAATTATTTATTTGACTATTTTATTTTATTTACTTTTATCTTTAATAAAAAATTTTATTATTTATTCAAATTATTATACTTTTATATTACTCTAATTGAAACAAACTAAAAAATAAAAATTTTGATCAAAATATATAAAAAATTATTAAAGACAAATTAAAACAAAATAAGCCATAAACTTTTTTTGTGTTTAGTAAACTTTTTTCATTTGTTGATCAAATTTTTTTACTTTTTCAATTAATTCCATCAAGATGATTCGAAAAAAATAAAAAAAAATTAATCAAAAAACAAAAAAAAAGTTTTTTTTTTAAAAAAAGAAAATAAGTAAAAATTTTGATATTTATCCCAAATAAGGCCATTATGTTACTTATTTTGGTCATTAATAAAAAAATTTAATTTTTTTATCAAAATTTTTTACTTTTGAGTTTTTTTTTTTTTTCAAAACTATTCAAAAAGTGAAAAATCTTAACAAAAAAACAAAACTACACAGTAAGATTTTATTGCCTCAAGCACTTTTTTGTTAAGGAGAAATTGATCGAATTCAGAGTTAACCGTTTGTGTTCTCTTTTCACAGAACACAAACCAACATACCATATCCAAAAGTTAAACAAGGAGACCAAGTTCCATAACATATATATAGTCAGAAGACATTGGCTTAACAATGCTTTTACAGTATGAATCAATCAATCTTTCCATTCATATAGTAGTATCAGATTCATGACCCTCTTAAGTTAGTATTAAAATATATATAAAGATATAAATTTATATATATACGTAACATACGGGATTTTCTCCTCTCCGAATAGCAAATGGGAAGGCATCAAAACCCGATCGAGTTGAATGTTGAGACCTCCCTCTCTACTTATCTTCTAACTGCTACAACTATATATAACCGATATATACATTGCACGTGCCGACTGGTGGAGCTTCAGTCCATCTTCAGAGTTCCATTTTGAGTTGATTTGGGAGAAGAGATCCTGCAAGAACGTAAAGATCTGAAATTAGTTCTTTATTTTCTAAGTGCTTTCCTTCTGGGAACTTAGGTCATGCCTTTTAACCGAAGAAAAGAAATCATGCACGACTAACCAAGCCAGGCTAAGAACTTGTGTCCCAATCAATTCGGGTTGGGAAAAGAAAATATTATAACTGGAAATCTGAAAATACTTACGTAAATACCGTTTAAATCTGCCTGCATTGCACGGCATTAATTTCTGTTTCCCTTCCCGGCCCACACAAAAAGTAAAATTAACCTTAAGATTTATCACACAAGATGTCTTTGGTACCATTTTACTGATGACTCCCATTATGTTTTTCTACATCCTGAAATGAAATTACTTTGGGGAAGAAAGAAGGAAAGCATGAATCACAAGAAGTAATGATATAGGTCTAATATGATAATGGAACACTCCCTAAAATCATGACATTAATATGAACTGGCAGGAATTTAATGGTGGTGGACTAGCTAGCTTAGTCACAGCTATAGTCGAAATCCTAGAAACCATCCCTTTTGGGCTAAAATTTAATATTTTTGCGTATTTATGTCTTTTCTAAAAAAATTTCATCTTTTCGCTAATTTTTTGGGATCGTCTCGGTAAGAGGAATAGGACAAATAAAATAAAAAATTCATCAGAAATAGAAAAAGTTCACTAACGACAAAAATATGCAACATAAAATCTAGCTTACAAATCTTTCTACTTTTTCGACTCGTCTCAACGAAAAGAGTTGTAAAAGTATAATAGTTTGACCAAACAGTTAAAAAGTTGACTCAAAATGAAAATAAGCAAATAAGCAATTATCCTAAACTGGTGAACTGACATTGGAGACTTGAATGCCACTTTGGAGGCTGAAATAAAGTAGATTCCTTGATCAGCTAACGGAAAGGCTTATTTCTTAATCGAGCAGGATTCTACTATGGTTGAGAATTAAGATTTCGAAATTAAGGTGGCGTGGCTCCCCTTCATTTGTTCAGCTATTATTTTGGATTATGAAATTTTATTTGGAAAGAATTTCTCAACACCACTCAATCTGCACTTCCTTTATCTTTTATATTCATCATATCAAAACACAAGCGAAATAAAAAGAAAAGGACAGCAAACCTCATGTTGAAATGAAATTCACCTAAATTTATTGTTGGAGTCTCATAACTCAATAATGAGTTATCTTGAATATTGAAGTTGGGGGTTTTCTCCCTTTCCCAAACTGGTTGATGATCAAAATGGCATAACTGTTGATACTGTTGTCTGTTCCCGTTGACTTGTCCTTCTGGCCACATCAGTGGCCGAACCATGCTCAGGAAATTACTATCCTCTGGAGATCCACTCTGCAAATTTTAAAAGCTTAAATTGTCAAAAATGATATAAACTTGACGATGAATATAAACCCGAATAGTGTCTCAACTTGTTAACGGATGTGGTCTATATTTAACATGTGAAGCTTGGCAGCAGCACTAAATGGTCCACAACTCTGGTTATTCAGGTTAAAATGGACTACCTTTTGTGATCACTTTGTTCCATGTGAGATTCCTGACTTTATTTATTTATTTATTTATTTATTTATTTTTTTTGATAACTGTGTCTCCCGCTCAGCCCAGTCAAATTGGGCCCGATTTATCTCGCATTTGGTCAATCGACAACTTTTCTTGAGGGCCCTGAAGTTAACGACCGGGTGACATCCAATGGTCCCAAGAGGACCCGTACTAGTTACCCCTTGGACACAAAACCTAGATTATTGATGGTATGTGATTACGTATATTGAAGCAATACATGATGGCAATTAAGGAGCAAATTGTCACTATGGTACCTTATGGCACCTTTGATACATTTTTCCCTGAATGACCAAATACTTCTTAAGATGCAATGGCATGATGTGGTTGTAACTGCAAGAATTACATATAGGTTGGTTTTAGAAAAATATGTCCATACTTCCTTGTTTATAGGCCTTAACTGGTGTGTGTGTGTGTGTGTGTGTGTGTGTGTGTGTGTGTGTGTTGAGGGGGGGGGGGGGGGGGGGGCGGGGGGGGCGTCCACCTGCCTAAGAGTTGGATAGTGGCAGAGTAAACCTATGGTAAATGAAATTAAGATAGCTACTGGTAACTATTCAGTCAATTGCATTCTAATTAATAATTGTTAATGTGCAGCTGGCAGATAGCTTAGGTGGTCCAAGTCATTGATGGTGAAAATAAATTCGAGTATTTGACTGGTGATCTTGAGTAGTCACCTTGTAAAATAGAACTATACAACAACAAAAAAAAAGAACTTCATTTTCGTTATTTTGTCTAATGTTCTTATTTTCTGAAAATACAGAAAAACTTAAGGAAATTTTCCTAAAAATAATTTTTTGGAAAACACCAAAAAAGATGTTCTTGAATTCTCAAGATTTTCTTTTGCCAAAAATGAAAACAATGGGTGTTTCAAAACTTTTCATTGTTTTTATTTCCAAAATGCGGGAAGTGAAAAACAAAAAACGAAAATGAAAACAAATTATTTTAATTCATCCTGGGTACGAAACAAAAAGTATTTTGAGATTTTGATGCCACGGGTGCCACCTCATACCATGATATAGCTAGATGGTAAACTACTGTTATTATTGCTATTATTATTGTGATTGGAAAGCAAGAAGTTGAAAAAGCAACAATAAATTGTCTATAGAGTTCAATGTTAGAAGAAACTTAAGAAAAAGAGTTGTGTAATACTTACTTCTGCAGCCATTACATTGTCGAGGCTAAAATCAATTCTTGGGTCAACAGCCGCAAGTCTCATCGATAAGAACTAAGGTCAAGCACAATATTCATTCAGAAACTATTCAATCAGAAAAATGATCAAAGGAACACATGAAATACGATTTTTTTTTTCGTTGGCATCATAATTTTTCTTTTTTCTTTTTTGAAAAGAATTCTTTTCATCTTATTGTCAACCAAACGATACAAGAAAAGGGACAAAAAGAAAAAAAAAAATCTAACAATATCCGAATTCTGAAAATTCAATATCTCTTTTTCTGTAGCATAACTTTCGGCTTCATAGAATCTCTTCGACAAAAATGCCATCCAAAAAACTAAACCTTTTTCAATATTGTCACAAGTAACCTCTAGACTAAGTAGTTCTGCATCAGATGCAAAGGATGTGTTGGCCTAACCTCCACTTGACGTTGTAGGGACTGTACATGGTTAATTATCTCATCCAGCACCATTGCTGTACCCGAAATCTGCAGAGCAACTATTTCTCAGTACAGACACAGAGATGGAAATGCTTAAGCAACTAGAAACATTTCAACCAGTGGAACTTTTTGGCGGGTTTGTTGTAGTTGAAATTATGAAATTGTAGATTATATATGAAAAGATGTGATCATGCTTAAGCAACTGGAAACATTTCAATCAGTGGAACTTTTTGGGGGGTTTGTTGTAGTTGAAATTGTGAAGTTGTAGATTATATATGAAAAGATGTGATTTTGTTGTAGTTGAAATTGTGAAGTTGTAGATTATATATGAAAAGATGTGATCATGCTTAAGCAACTGGAAACATTTCAATCAGTGGAACTTTTTGGGGGGTTTGTTGTAGTTGAAATTGTGAAGTTGTAGATTATATATGAAAAGATGTGATTTTGTTGTAGTTGAAATTGTGAAGTTGTAGATTATATATGAAAAGATGTGATCATGCTTAAGCAACTGGAAACATTTCAATCAGTGGAATTTTTCGGGGTGTTTGGTGCAGTTGAAATTATGAAATTATAGATTATATATGAAAATAGGTGATTATAACTTAAAACAGAAATTATAAATATTTGTTAAATTTGTGAACTTATAGCTTCAAATAGTAAAATTTGTGTTTGTTAACTTATAGTCAGAAACTACAAGTAAAAAACTATAAGCACACATATATAAAATTTCTTAATTTTTTTACTGAGCTATATAAGCTAAAAGCTGAAAAATAGATAAAACAAACACCTTTGTCTGAACTATCAATGGGTTGAAATTTGTCCCAAATCAAAACCAAATTGAGAGTTTTCCAACTTTTCCCAATCTAAGAGATGAAACAAAGAAGTGTCCAGTGAAAGATTTTGTCATGCTGCCATATGTCAGTTCCCTTAAATAGAGAAAGAACTACCCTTAGGCTGTTTCGAAACTTTGCATTCAAAAGGAACTTGCAGCTCAACTATATTAACAAGCAATTAAATTAAGATGCAGATTAACAGGACCACCAGTGAGAGAAAATTTGAGCAGCCAACTTTGTAGAAGAGTAAAATTTGAAAAGTGCTTCAATAAAGTACAGATCCAAAACTACAATTTTAGCAATGAAATGAGTCATAATATGAGTAATCACACAGCTGAGCCCCCAAATAAGCCAGACAGAAGCCAAAGATAACAACAACAATTATGTCGACAGGAAATTGTGCCAAATTAGCCATTTCCTAAACCTATCGAACACGGGGTGGTCCAATTATATTTAAATTAATCCAACACCACATAAAGAGTTGTGCATATACAATTGATCACGGAAACCTCAACAACCATAGAATGAGCGAACTTTCAAATCCTCAAAACATCATTGTCAATGGTCCCCAGAAGGAAGACTATGACTTAGCACTAATAATTGATCCAGTTGTCTTGGACCATTGTATTAGAAATAACTCAAGAGAGAAGAGAGAGAGAGAGAAATTCTATATACCAAATTACTTTGCCAAATCACTAAACACTAAATTACTTATGAAAATCACACAATGGTTGTCCCTTTGTATTATCTACACCCTGTTAAGTCGTTCCGCTAGTGGTTATGAACTATCATGTCATATTGTTACGAGTTTCGTACGGGTTCTCTGCAAGTGCTTTCGTGATGAAATGTTCTTCTATCGAACCATACATGATTGATGCCTAACTTTGATGAAATGTTTGTACCGTGCACGGTGATGCACCCCTCAAGTGCCTGTATAAGGGCTGCAATGCAGCATCTAGTTTTTTTTTATACGCTTTTTTTTCTTTTTTAATAAATATTATTTAGCATTGGTCTAAACGAGTATACTTTTAAGATTTCTCTTATCAGCAGAAATTAGAAAGGTAAAAAAAAAAATTGACCAAAAAAAAAAGTTCAAATTAGTTTTTACTTTTTAGTTGTTTTTTTTGCATTTAATGATTTTTTAGTTCAAATGAGCGTACTTTTTAAATTCCTCTCATCACGAGAAACTGAAAAAGTAAAAAATTAAGCCAAAAAATGAAAAAGTCCGAAAAAGGCGAAAAGAGCTCCGAAAAAAAAAAGGCTTAGACGTTTAGACCAAACAGGGGATAGTCAAATCCCAAGCCCAACAAGGAAGGGCATTTGTGACATTTCAAGTGTAATTCAGTCAAGCAAAAATAAATTCCAGTGAGAACTCTTACTCTTTCTCCTCAGAAATAGATAATGCCACCAACAGACGGTCACCAAAACGTGAAAGGGGAAAAGAAGAAATGCAGTCCAGAATTAAAAAAATCTTTCGGAATACCAAATTACAAAAATGTCCCTGACAAGTACTCCTAACAACCCTCTGCAAAGAAAGTAGGTAGAGATAGCGGTGGAATTAAAAGGACTGCTTTGACACTTTTCTTGGTGCAAAAGCGACAACCATTTTGTTTTAAATGGTGAAAACGACCTAACACGTATTTTAAAGCCTAACCTAAAGACATAATTGCACTTTTAGATCATCAAAGCTATACAGATTATCATCAAATTATCCAAAATTCAACCAAACTTATCATAAATTAAACCGCAAGTCGTCATTCAAACTATAAGCAAAGGTTTCGTTTGATAATCCGATTTTAAGTATAGTTTTTGTTTGTTTTTTTAAATTTAAACCAAATAAATAAATAACTTGTTTAATTAAAAAGTGACCTTAAGCAGTCACTGTGAAAAAGAATTATTTTTTTTACCATTGATTTCTTTAGAACACTAAGCCCAAAAAAAAAAGAATTTAAAAAAAAAAAGACTCTAAGCTAGTAGCCAAATAAGTTTTAAGAGTAATTTAAGCTTGATTAGAAGACTTGAAGGCTTGAAGCCTGTTTATCAAATCTGGATTCAACCTGCGCCAACTAGCACCGTCTCCCAACTTATCTATGTGTTTTTAGATAAAGGCATGAAATCTTCTGGTTTCAATATTTTTTAATTCATCTCTTTTAATGCATTGGATGTCATTAATTTTGTTTTTGAGTTTTTTTTTTTGTGAATGGAGAGTCACGTACATAACAATTTTCACACGAAATTTTCGTGATTGAAAATTCCTAGCCAAAATCGTTTAACAAACGAGTAGTTATTCAATACTTCAAGAAGAGCACTTAAGATTGATTATGTAATGTTTTTACCTACTAATAATGTAGCAAAAAACACTTTCAATGGGTTGGACAATAGTGCCCATCTTTGATGGGCACATGGGAGACAAAGAAGTAAGCGAATAAATTTATTTGTGATAATATCATGTAACCAAAGTTGCATGTTATTCCGAGAGTACATAATATTTTTCTTGGTTAAACCAAGTAAAAAATCCAAAATATTATTAAATACTAACAGAGTACTACATGTCTCATTGCATACATGATACTCTTAGTAAATCAAAAAGTTGTAAGTCATTCATTGTCTTTCTCCTATTTAACAACTATAATTTATTATTATTCCATCAGTTTTGATATAAGCACAAATCCGAACACATAACTAAACACATTTCTCTCACATAAGATGAGTCTCGCATATTTGTGAGACCCACCTTATACACATGTAAAACAGATGTAAAACAGGTGTGTTCAATTCTATATTTTGTATCTAGAGAGAGAGAGAGAAATATTTTTTTACTGCATGGTGGCCGGAGAGTACCGAATAATTACTCTACCCAAAAGTGACAGCTAAAATTGACTAACCTTGTTGCACCCGGGGACAAGCTCTTGCAGTAGCTTCATCCGAGCATTAATCTTCTCTCTCCTGGCCTGTAATTAAGCCTAAATTAGTAATCAATAAAGCCATTAACGCTTAATTAATTTGGGTTAGCTATGAGATCAGTACTCTCTCAGCTAAGCTATGGCTATCTGTA
>JAULJZ010000017.1:535445-546608 GCA_032270985.1 Heliamphora pulchella | reverse complement strand
TGGCAAAGAAGCGTCGAATGGGCCATGGAATTCAAGAGGGAAAATGGGTTTCTGCCACGTAGCAATGTGAATGGTATCGGATTGGATTGGATATTTAGCGTTTTCTCGAACATCGAAGTAAGAACATAGGCCATGTTTGCGCTACCTTTAGTAAAAAAATTTATTTTTGTTTTTTTTTTAACTTTTTAAATATCTTAACCGAACATTTTTACTTTTTTGAATCATGTGAACGAAATAGTAAAATCTTTTTATTAAAAAATAAATTTTTTTTACTAAAAACGAAAATTGTAAACAAAATTTAGTTTTTTAGATTATTTTGACTTATTTTTATTTTTTTGAACTCTTTTTTTATATTTTGATAAAAAAAAATATTTTTTTTACTTATCTCAATAAAAAAAAAATCAAAAAATATAATATTTTTAACTAAATAAAAAAGAATTATTAAAAATAAAATAAGCAATTATAAGGTTATTCTTATTGCTAGAATCTTTCTAGAAATCTTATGTGGATTTCTTGATTCATCTAGCTGACCCCTACTCAATTTCTTATCTCATCCAGATAGTTTTTCAACATTTGGTGGGTTTAGTTGCTGCAAACTAATCTCAACAAATTCATGCGTATCAGACACTACACTAGATGAATTATACAAGCATAGGTGGCCATTTACATGACTTTGTTGTAATAAGTGCAGGATTAAAGAAGGCGGATAGAGTTGGTCGTCTCTTTAAGATTTTTTAAAAACTTAATATGTTTTTTGAAAATTTATAAAAATAATTCGTTCTCTCTAAATTAAAATTCTGCATCTGTCTCTTAATAATTGTCAACATAAGTCTATGGGTTCTCATTATTTTGTTGAATTACACTAATGGCATGTCAGCAAGGAACATTATAAAGCTCCCATCTCTTGCAATTAATTGCATGTTCTAGTTGAGAAGTTCACTATGTATCTCCTATTATAACGAGAGTGTTTAGTATTACTAAAATTAGTAATTTTTAAATTATAATTTATAATAAAGGTTGTGAGTGTTTAGTAAATGTGTTAACTATTAACAAAAATAAAAAAAAATAGTTATAATTTATAACAAAAATTGTGAGTGTTTATAAAAAATTATATCTTATTACTAAAATTAATAGCAAAAAATTAAAAACTGACAGTAAAAACTTTGCCAAACACCCCCAATGTTTAACCTCAAGCTCTAGCTGGTCACACCAAGTTGTAAAATAATTTCTTGAATCCACCTCTAATTTCTCCAGTTTACCTTAGATATTAGGTAAAATCTAACCACTATATTTTTTTATTCACCTCTTCTTGATTTGAATTTTTTTGCATTAATTTTATTTTATTCATTCAAACATATAGTTGTAGGATGCAGGAATTGAAGGACTCTTATCATATTATTCACAAGCATGTCACATATACTCCTAGTGGAGAAATGTAACCTTGTATTTCAAACAAGCTCACTTATGGATCAACAAGCACAATCTTTTTCATACAAAAATTGAACTCATTCACATTAGCAGTTGATGCAGCGTTCCAAAACAAGTCTTTCAATGGTCACAATTTTCTACACATTTGTAAAGAACATGTGATTTCCACACAAAGTGACCCCCATGGAACATTTCAATAGTAAAGTAAGAGTAAGACATTTTGTGAAAAACAAAAAAAAAAAACAAAACAAAACAAAGAAATCCATTAAGAGCTTATCAAAATCATATCAACCAAATTAAAAGGCATTCTCTAGGATCACACAAACTTTAGCATGCAAGAAAACAAAATCCATCGCATTTTTTGGGGATCACCTTGACTGTCAGCTGCACACCCTATAATAAACAATGAAAATATAGAAAACAAAAATAGTTAGTTTCGTAGATTTTTCTTATTTTACATGTGTTTTTTGTTACTTTTTATTTAAATTAGGAGTGAACAATGAAATATATATTTAAACTGTCTCCTTTAATAATTAAAAAATTATTTATTATTTAATATAATTTTATAATTAAATAATATTTAAAGTGGCTTTAGGCACAGGGAAATACTAGTCCCAAATTAATAAGAAAAGATATCCAGTCACTCTAGGAATTTTAATTGTTGCTAACCAAATACAGCTTTAAATATCTCAAATCTGGAAGATAACTCAAACCAGAATAAATAAACAAGACAAGGAAGCAATTTTAATTTTATTGAAATCATTCTCTCAGATTCTGAGAACTGAAAAAGAAGTAGACACAAAGAAAAGATATAGCAAGAGTATGGTTACATCTCCCAAAACATAGAGCCACTATAGCAAAAACAGTGATCAGTTCTCTTGCATAGACATGCCAAATTTTTGCTCCTCAGTAGCAGGAAGAAGAGAGATTAATTGTTGACATTGGGCCTCTTCTTTGTGGTGTAAGGATAGTACTCCTTCCCGTTATCGATTCTGGTGGTCTGACCCCCTATATCGATAAACGTAGAAGTCACTGCCAGCGCTGCTCCTGCAGAAAGTGCTGTTGAAATGCGTCTTCCTGCAGAAATTGCAAAAAACATCAGCAAAAGAAAGGGAGGGGGGGGGGGGCAGATGATAATCCCAGCTAGAGAATCGCGTGGGAGGTAGAGAATTAGTGCTGAATCAGCACTATAAATCCATCGTGATCCGTCCCCTTCCCTGGATCCCGCATACGCGGGAGGCTGCCCCATTTTTTTTTAGTGCTGATTCAACCACACACATGGACCTTTATAAAGTCAATTAAGCCACTTTCAACCACAGAAGTTCCAGTAACAGAAAACTAAAGGGAACTCGGGCTTCTGTAGCTCATATAAAATGCAATAAGGAAATCACGGTCTCAAAATAAGCACCAATACTTGACTGCTTTAACATCCCAACCAAAAATGCATCACATCTGAATGTTTAACTATGTTCTCTTTTTGTTGTTATCCACGGAGGAGCATGCCACCCGCGGGGGAAGGGGGAAGGGGGGGCGGTGTTAAAAGGAGTCACTATGGATGGAGTGCTGGTGATGTGGCTAGGCTAACTGTTTGGAAAAATAGAGTATGACTAGAGGTTACTGAAGGTGCATGAGGTGAGAGCCGAGCACCCATAGGGCCAAAGGGGATGGCAGTAATCTCTAATAGAGGAGAAAGACCAAGGAACAATGGTAGGTTTCCTTCATTATTTTTTTTTCAAAAAATTTGATGAGACAGAAAGATTTTATAAAAGGGCATTAAGAAAATAATATCTGAGCAAGGGTACTCTACCACTGACAGAAAGGGACAGACAAAAACTTTCTAAAAGGAAGATAACAGAAAAAACCTTTTTGTTGAGAGTCTACAAAATCCATAGTATCATTCACAGATAGAGCTCCTCGCTCGGACAACTAACTATACAAATTAACCAAAGAACCACTTCAATCTCTACAACAACAGGTCCGCCCCATCAAAAGATCTTTTACTCTGCTCCAACTAAAATAACCACATTAAACACAAGAATCAGAAGCCACACCCTTCTCCTAAACTCGGCAGTCTATCCATCTTTTAACCAGTCAATACATCAGAAATCTTCTAAAAAACTCAATCAACACCAAAGAACATCAAAACAAATCCCCAAACTCCTTACCAAAAAAAAACCATGAATAAGAAGATGAGAGACCGTGTAAGACTCCAGTTGTGGAGGAGGGTGACCGAACGACCATGTGGACAACCGGTCAGTTGAGTGAGCGAGCGAGCGACCGATCGTCCAGTGGATGTATGGGTTCCGTCCCACATCGAGTATAGTGAGCTGAACGTCATGGTTTATATACCAACACACAAGAATACAAAGTTAACTTCCTACCATGGTTTTTGGGGCGTGTGGTAAGGCTCCTTTGGAGATTACTCGGATTATTGTCAAGGCGGGTCGTCATAGATGGTATTAAAGCATATCCCCATTCTACGTGGCAATGAGGTCATGACCATCAGGGAGTGTTCCTAAACTATGAAAAAAAGGCACAACAGGAATGTCGTAGCCAAGTGGGGGGAGACTGTAACACCCCAGCTATAGAGAAGGACAACCCGGACAATCGGGTGGAGGATTGGTCAGTCGATCGGGCAGTCGTTCGTTATGTTCTACATCGAGTACAGTAGGTTGAACATCGTGGTTTATATACGAATGCACAAGGATATGAAATTAACTTCCTATCATTATTTTTGGGGGACGTTGCAAGGCTCCTTTAGAGGTTGCTAGGACCATTCTCGAGGCAGGTCGTCACAGACCGAGTCCTCTGTCTTCTTACACTTGCAACACCAATCATTCAATACTAGCGCTGTTCACATTAAAAATTATTGATAGTAAGAATCTTTTCAAATGCAACCGACCAACTGAAAAAATCACCTTAAAGTGCACACTCGCCTTCCACACTTGTAAAAAGACTTAATAGTAAATCTTCCACTGGGATCCCCCCCTTCCTATTTGGCTAAGTTCACTATGCCACCCACCTTTATGCTCATATAAAACACCTAACGGGTTCAACAACTTATTTAACTTCTAATCTTGCACCTCTCTTCTAAGCTCAATATCCCAAAAGCGATATGGCCCAATCCCCCCACCCCCGGAATTTAATCAGCAACGTAAGCATTTTTGTTCCAAACCAAAGCAAAATATCAAAAATAGTCTGCATCAGGCCGTATCCCCACACCACACATCAAGCCAAAACGAACATAATGCTCGCTTCTAACCTCAAAAAATGTGCTTAAAGAACTCGTCCCAAACTTTGTTGACGCCTTTTTATAAGCATAAACCAAAAAGGACCGGTTAATTGGGAGTACCCCAAACTCCCCATGAACGACTGAACTTTGACCAGATGATCTTCCTCCACAAGTTTACCCTCTCAGTAGTAAATCCCCACCACCACTTTCTGCTACCACCCTGCCAAACTTCTTCTAAAACCTCTCCAACACCCCATGTCAAACCACCTCGCCTTGAACACGCTCCTAGCAAAAGGCCCAAATATGTGTGACGAGAAGGGTCCTAATCTTACAACCCAGAATAACAACCAAGTTCCACGCATTTGGGATGTCACCGATATGGATAATCTCTGTAACCAATAGCCATTAGTAGTCAGCTCATTGGTAAAGCGAGAGTTTCAAACCCGATTTCCGGTGACGCACCCCCCACACAAGAACCACCCAACGAAAGGATGGGAAAAGCTACATGCCAAAAAACTCCAATAAAGATAAATATTTCACATGAAGGAGTACGCATCTGCATGTTGGTTGTTCTTCTGTCATGCGACCCAACAGACAGATGCGTACTCTTGCATCAGGCCGTATTCCCACACCTCTTATTTGTTCAAGGCAAGTGGCATGAACTCTGATTCGATCCAGGTATTCAATCCTGCTGCTACGATGCTCAATTGACTCAACCATATGACTTATTTAATAATTCGTGCACAAGGGTAAGGATCTTTGAATGAACTAAAGCGAATGGGTATAAGCATGAACGATATACGAGTGGGAATTGCACTATGAGCAAGCAGTGCGAAAAATCGCTTCTTCTTTTTTTTTCCCGATTCTGCAGCAATTTGGGCAAAATAGGGTTCTATTAAGAAACCATGAATTTTTTAGTTTTCGCCATTGGTTACTAGTCAAGCTACTGGAATGGAATGAGATAAGAATCTTTGGAGATCTTTTCTCTCCTCTTAATTGTAACAGTTTTTCTCTCTGCAAAAGACTTCTCTGGGGTTATTTTAAAACTAGGAATTGACAAAACATATGATCATGTGATTTGGGAATTCCTTTTTTATCTTTTGCAAGGGATGGGTTTTAAAATGAAGTGGAGGTTGTGGATTCAGTTTTGTATTTTGATCGTATCACTTTTGGTGAGTGTGAATGTCGACTGGTTTCTTCTAGTTGTCAAGGGGGCAAGAGGATCCCCTTTCTACATTGCTCTTCAAAATTGTGATGGAAGCTTTCAACCAATTGATTCAGCCAGTAGCTTATGAGGGTCTGTTGTAGGGGGTTTTGAAATTGGTACATGGTCAGTCTTTGTTCATCTCCCATCTCTTAGATGTTAATGATACACTGATTTTTGCTGGTTCCAAGCAAAATCAAATGAGGTGTCTTGGCTGTGTTCTTCTGCTTTAAAGCTACTAGGCATGCGATTGAATTTGGCTACCTCAAGTAGAAGCTTATAGATTGAGCCTAGTATACTAATAGGTCTAGCCCCTCCAATATGCTCCGCCCCACCCTTCTTAGAGATAAGACTAACAAATGAAGCATTAAGGCTCTCTCAAAAGTCCCGTGAGTGAAAAAGGTGTAAAACATAACATCATCTTTGATCACTTCCCAACAATGCGGGGAAAAAGGCATTATGAAGGTGTTAGAACCTAGGGTTTTATATTCATGCAACTCACTCAAGGCGCTAAACACCTATTCCTCAAAAAAAAAAGTTGTTTCAACCACCTTGCCTCCTCTATAGAGAAAATAATCCATTGAAAGCCTATGCCCCCCTCCCCTCCGAGGTGGCAACATGTGGGCGAAAAAAGAAGAGAGTGATGGGATTTCTCTTGCTTTTGGGCCGGTTGTGGGCAAGGAGGGATTCGAACCCCCAAAATCATATATTGTAGCAACGTGCTCTAATCCTTTAAGTTACAAGTCCCCCTCCGTTCCACTGAATCTATTCCCAGTGATACCCTCAAAAAAAGGAACCTTTCCTCCACCTAGCCATTTCGGATGAAGAATATGTGAAAGCGTGTTCACCTCTATAAGAACAACACACTCCGATGTGTGAAGTGGAAGAAAAGGGATGTCATGATTGGGGTTTTGAATAAGACAACCTTTTTATTTTTCATAGTTTTTTCTTTTTCATATTGAAAAAGTCACAAGAATGAGGGGTGGTCAAGTACCCTTGGGGAGACAAGTCGTGAATATAAAATATTGTATAGGAGAGATGCTTTAGTTAGAAGAAAGATATGTGCTACTTATTTTAGCGGCATTCCATTTCAACCAAAGACTCACACCCATGTTCCAATGCTTTTGGTTTGTTGTCCTCTACAGAGAAATCCATCAAAACCGAAGTCGTGGCCATCCACTTTCCTCCTGGAACAACCTGCAACATAACTCGGAAATACCCCCATATCCTCCTCCTCAGTCAGAAGCACCCCATCAACAAACCCCCTCCAACTCATATTGGCATGCCTATGAGCATTAGCCAATCTGTGAAACAACTACATATTTTTATCCTCGACCTTTAACAAAGTGCCCTGGATTTCTGTGTCCAATTAATTTCCTCAAACTGTGCCAATACTAAATTCCCCTCTAAAAGCTTCCCTCTGACTTTTCTCCTCGTTAAAAAGCACCACAATCTCCTCATTTGCATCCAAACACTTAGCAAGAACCTTAGCCTTCTGCACATCAAGCCTACTCATCTCCTTTGAGTTCTAAATCTTCAATCCTAGCTCAAGCATATTCAACTTTGTAGCTAAGACAAATGATGGAGTCCCAACTACTCTGAAGTTGCTCCACCGCAACACACACTATCCCGAAAGCCATCTACTACCTTTAGCCACATATTCCCAAACCAAAAAGGGGACTTCACCTACCGAATCCCGCTACTATCCCGTATCCAGCACAATGGGCACATGATCGGAAAAACGTCTAGGTCGAAAAATTTGATACATTGACTAAAAGTGTTCCTTTCAGCTGGTGGAGATAAAAAAATGGTCAATTTGAGATATAAGAGTGGAAATCTAGTTATTAAACCATGTACAGTTCCCAACAGAGAGAGAGAGACCCACCAACTCCATCTCATCTATAAAGGAAGAGAACGCTCTCATGGCTCTAGAAATAGCATTGCAACAAGTACCTCACGACACCATCCACTCCAACTTCTCAGACACCTCAACCTCTCTTAGTCACCAACAGCTGACTACCATCAACAACAAAATCAAAAGGCTTAAAGTCAAAACGGGAAATCCTCCTAGCCGGAACAGACGACGGAAAAGCATCGACCGTTCTCATACTCAACAATCAACAGTTTCAAGCCTTAGTTTGTTTTGTTGAAAGGAAAGAAATAGAAAAAGGAAATAAAGACAGCCATGAGGGGACCAACTCACACTGGGCACATGTTTTGTTGAAAGGAAAGAAATAGAAAAAGGAAATAAAGACAGCCATGAGGGGACAAACTCACACTGGGCACATGGCATGTTTCCCCCGGTTCTACCTCTCAGAGCTATGTTTGTTAACACAGTCCCAAATAACAAACCTCGATGGTCGTGTCCTTGGGTGATAGTGGTTTATTGTGGCCTTATGATGCAAGCGTCAAGGTGTCATCAATGTCCCTTCTATCTTAAGGCTGGACAAAGAATAATCAACCATCCAAAAACGACAGCACTTAAAATCAATTAAGTTACGAAGCACACACACTTAAAACCCCGTTGTAATTTTATTTGGATGTAATTTTAAGCTAAAAGCTTAAAATTATAACGTCCAAGCACTCCCAACACACTATTTTTGAAGATCCAGCAACTTTTAATCATTACACCCAAACTAATATTTTCATCTATAAACCCTATAATTCTTCTTCTACTTTATAGAACCTTGACTACATTCTATAATCAAAACCTACTCGATGCAAAATGCTGCCTCAATCTAAAAGTCAACCATCCAGAAATCGTCCTCTATCAATCACACAAACCATTTTCATCTATCTATTATATTATAGAAAAATGTTGTCATCTCCATGAGTTCAAAAGTCTCAATCTAATTTTCTTAATTTTTTGAATTATTTAACTTTAATAATGGCACATGTCATCTTGTGATTAGTCTAAATTAAGTATACTTAAATTTATGTCAAGATATTTATTTTGTTAAGAATCAAAACATCTCCTTAAAAAATATTTGACTATCTCGAATTAGAAAGCATATATTTTATATGAATTCATTTTCATTTTAAAGCACTTGCCTTAAATTATGTATATTATCCTTTTAAAATATATTACCGATTTGCCTTTAAATAATATTTGATTATCTCAAATTCAAAAATATATTTATCTGTTATATTATAGTAAAACATCTTAATTTCTTTGTGCTCGAAACTCTCAATCCATTTTTTTTAAAAAAATTATTTTAAAAGTAATTCAGTGATTAGTCCAAAATTTACTTTTTAATTAAAATTAATTATCTAATTAAATTAATCGTGGCTACCGAATTAAGTATGGAGTTTATAATTTGAATTCGATACTTCAAAATCAAGTAAATATCCCTACCAGTTTAAACCATTTTTAAAAAAATATGTTTCAAAAAAAGTTCTCCTTTGAGCTAAATCAAATATATTTTTCCTACCAGTTTGAACCCTTCTTTTTTTTTTTGAAAAAAAAATAATAAATTCCAGAGCATGAGCTAGACTGGTTAAATACATAAATTCTAAAAATACATGAACTCTATTGTTGCATTGAATCTTTAGTAAATACTGCAATGTAGTTTGATTCCCTCAAATCAAGGTCTCAAATATACATATTTCTATGAGAAAACTAACTAAAAATGTTAATGTTTACATTCTAAATATGGCATTATACATTTGTGGCACTACTACTAATTTCTCATAAATTATAGTTATTACAAAATATATAAATTTAGAAGTTTTCCTATAGATATTACGTTTTATATGCATTATATATATTATTATACAAGATCATGACTAGGTTACAAATGGTATAATAATTTTTATGACAAAATTGATTAAATGCACCAAAATTTTTAAAGAGTTTTATAGACAAAAATTAATATGCAATAATTTTATAAGGTCCAATAAAAGCTAATTAGTCATATTTTTCATGTTCCAATAAAAAAGTTCTAAAATAATATTTTATTATTTTTATAATTAAATCCCCGTGCATAGCACGGGTTTATGCTAGTATCCTTTAAAGTAACAACATTGGAATGAAGTCCACTTCCCCCTATTCTCACGTCCCATCAACTAATCAACAACTGTTCTGTCCAGATATAAGCATCAGGCAATAAGTAACAGCGCCACTTAAAACATATTTTTCCTAACAGATAAATATATGCTCCACAGACGCTTCTCAATTCCAAGAAGAGTAACAATAAACTGGAGAGTCATGAAGAATGCATTTGATATTAGATGTACTTAACAAAAGAAAGAGAAGTCAAAAGTCGGAAATCACCTATTTCATACCAGACTGGTGAAACAAGAATAAAATATGCATCCATTAATTTTTCCCTAAAATGAAACCATAACAATGTCACAAGCAACAGCATAAGTGTTACATCATTAAATAAGATTTGTGATAAACAAACAATAATACAAAAATTCAAATCAATTAAAGACAAATCCTCACCTTTGTAACCAAGAACAGAAGCCCCAGCAACAAAACCACCTACAGCTCCATTGATAAAGTCCCTCTTCATTCTGTAATTCTGCAAAAGCTGCTCTACGCCTATGTAAACACCACCAATTGCAGCAAAAGTCAACCCATGGTTACCCATCATCTTAAGGGTCCTTATCAACCCTGGAAGAGCAACACTTCTCTCAACACGAGGCACATCATGCCAAGTAGCGACTATGGTACCCCATATAGTTCCTGTAACTAAACCATATGTCGCACCCTTGATTGTTTTCATCATTGGAGTATCCTCCTCTTCCAAATACCGAAGTTCAGAAGGATCCATCTCTCCTTTGACTTGGAAATGGCCAAAGTTGCAAAATAGATTGAATCATCAGTACTATGACAATACTTTAGCTATCAAAGTAAAGTGAATTTGCAAAGATAATCCATAGTAGAATCCGGACAAAGGAAAGAACTGGGTATTACGTAGGAAACATTCAAAAGCGAAAAAGTTTTAAGTTCTGCGTTCAACATTGTCAATTTATCATTAAGGAACAATATTTTTCTTCTTTTTACTTGTTATTTATCAAAATGGAACATTTTTTCTTTTATAAATTAGCGGGTTTGGTGCACACGGAAATACAATTTCCCATCTAAGCCTAATCTGATCAAAAGCATAAAACTCATACACAACTCAATTACAACAGAAATATCAATTTAACTCCCGTTGTGCTGGATTTATTTGACAAATGAGTAAATAGCATATTGGGGGAGGGCGTTTGGTGCACACGGAAATACAATTTCCCATCTAAGCCTAATCTGATCAAAAGCATAAAACTCATACACAACTCAACTATAACAGAA
>JAULJZ010000017.1:515383-535345 GCA_032270985.1 Heliamphora pulchella | reverse complement strand
CAGAATTGCGTGGGTGAGAGATCGAGTGGAGTGGAGAGAGAGAGAGAGAGAGAGAGAGAGAGACGCTGAAGCTATCGAGGTGTTCAGTTGAAACCCCAAGCCCAAACCCTGGTAAAACTTAAACCATGGTTAAGTTTTAATAATTTTGGTTAAATTATTACTCCCCAAGAGATCTACTCCTCGAGAGTTCTAATTCTATCGCTCTTCGTTTCGATTGAGAGTAGAGAGACACTGAAAGTGTTAATTATGAAAAAAAAAAAAAAAATGTGGGACTTTTCTCTGATTTGATTATTTAAGAAAAAAATGAGTGCTATTTTTTTTATTTGTTTAATACTTATTTATTTTTATAGTTTTTTTTTAGTTTAAATTATTTTTTTAAAATATAAATATAAAAAACTATAATTAACATTATAAAAATAATCATATTCATTCCTTCACTTCTCATCCATTTCCTCTTAATTTTGGAATAATAGAAAATCTTTTAAAAATGAATTATTTTTCCCTCACTTTCCTTTCATCTATGTTTTTCCCTTTTAAAAAATAATTCAAATAACACTATAACTAACTTTTTCCTTTTAAATCCTTCACATCACTTACAAATCTTTCAATCCAAATGAAAGCTATGATTACTAGTGTTTATGGGTTGGTTTTAGTTTGGTTGAACTTTAATTCGTCACCCCATCATGTAATTTTGCACTCGTAATTGGTCAATGAATTCAGCAATTTGGGAGACATGATTTTGGCAGGTTCATGAGTGAGTGAAGTTTGATTTTACGGTTTGAACTTGCATAATTTAAGTTTCTTATTGAAACCGTTCTATTTTTTTATTAATATTTTATTTTTTATTAAATTATAACAGTTATTTTTAATTAAAAAAATTTATTATTGATAAATTTAGAGTTCAAAAGTTTATAAATTTGCCAATTAAAACATATATAAACACAAATTATATAGATTTTGCATAGGAATACCAAAATAATATGTAATTTGATCTTATTGAAAATTCAATAATTCATAAATTTAAATATTTATCGGTCTAGTTGGATTTTCCATATGACTATACTTAAAGACTTATAACCTGACCTCCATTTGAAATATATATATATAAAAGGCCTGTTATCATACCAAATTATGGAAAAACCATCAAATATCAGATCATTCGGGTTGAATTAGGTGGTTTGAGCAAATTGGGTCAATCTATGAATAACTTTTCCCTCATGTATTTAAAATAACACTAACTTCTCATTTTCATTCGAGTGTGTTCAAGGCTTGATTGGTAACTAGTCTAAATACTAAATTATTTATTTTTTAATAAAAAAAGTTTATTTGGATTAAAAGTAAATTAATTTGGTAAACTATTTTTAAATTAGTTTCTAGAGTTAGTTGATTGAATAAAAAAGTTATTATTTTTTATTTTTTATTTAATTAGACAATGTTGTTTTTTTTATATAGTTAATTATATCAATTATATATAGTTTGTAACAGTAGTAATATCTTATAAAGTAGAAGTAAGAATGTGCAAATAATTCTTTCCAACCCTCAACATTAATCTAACCTATTATGTGGTTGCTAGCTCTGTGGCCAGCGCTGCCTTTGTCCCGCATACCTTCAGGGTTTGAATCCTGAAGTCTCCATCTCCCTTTTTTCACTTAACTATTCAAAAAAAAAAAAAAATCTAACCTGTGTCGGGTAGTTTGTGTGGGGGTGGTGGCCTTGGTAGGTTGGGTCAGGTGAATAAAATAGAGGATGGATTAGTTGTAATTTATGATTCTTTAATTTGTCTATAACTCAACTCAATTCACTTATAATGTCTATAAATTTTTATGTTATACATACGATAAATCACAACTTATATATATAATTTTATAAATTTTTTGAATTATTTAACTTTAATAATAATACATGTCATCTCATGATTTATTTAAATTAATTATATTTGAATCTATGTTAACATATTTATTTTTTTTAAAAATCAAAACATTGACTTAAAAAATATTTGATGACTATTTCAAATTAGAAAATATATATTCTATATAAAATTATTTTCTTTAAAAATATATGCCTTAAATTATACATAAAATGTCCCACCAATTTGTCTGAAAAGGTATTGACCCTCTCAAATTAAAAAATATATCTATCTATTATATTATTAAAAAAATCCTAATATCTTTGTGTTTAAAAACCCTCAATCCATG
This sequence comes from Heliamphora pulchella, assembly GCA_032270985.1. NCBI lineage: Eukaryota > Viridiplantae > Streptophyta > Magnoliopsida > Ericales > Sarraceniaceae > Heliamphora > Heliamphora pulchella. The sequence goes on along the minus strand of JAULJZ010000017.1, from coordinate 533,150 downwards.
GTCTCTTAATTTTTTTTTTTAAAAAATTCATATGTCATCATGCGATTGGTTCAATACTTAAATTTTAATTAACATTAATTATTCAATTATTGTCTAAATTAATTATATTTGAATTTATGTTAACATATTTGTTTTCTTAACAATATTGGAAATTACAACCCACTAGTTGAATGTTATATGAATATTTTTATTGAATTGGACCTTTCAAATTAAAATTTTATATATAAAATTATTAAGTATGTGTAAAAAGAAGATGGGTGTAGAAAGATTTAATGTGTGGGTATTTAGAACCTCCCATTTTACGCCTAAGCTAGAGATAACTTATTTTACTTTTCTACTATCATTTATTTTGTCAATCGCCAGTTTATGTCAAACTTATTTAACCATATGAATATCAAGATAAATTATTTTTTCAAGGCCATAACATCAATCTAGTCATTGTTACCAAATGAAAAACTCGAAATCTGATAATGAATCTCATCTCCAAAAGGTACAAGTTTGTTTGAACCTATTTTATATCTTCTCTATATATCCTTAGCTATTGATATTATTTCTCTCTACCACTCCCTTGTTCTTTAATTTCATACAAAATGTTTATTGTGATTCGGTGTCTTGTATTTAATATGATTTCTCTTATTACTGTTCAGAACCTGTGAGACCCGATGAATTAACAAATAGCGAGATTGATAAGTCTGACCTGATTCATAATATTTGGGTTTTAAAATGAACCACTTAATCTTGTACTTTTGTGTAAGTGCTTATGTTCTCTTTCGTGATTTAAGATTTTATGTAAGAGTTATGAATATTACTGACTCATTGTATTTTTATATTTCATAGTGTATCATTTGTCGATCTTCATCCGTGAACGTAAGCTTTAAACTGAACCACGTAAGCTTTAATTAATGCAATTAGGGGCGGGACGGGGAGAAATTGGGAGGAAAATGGAAATTTCATTATGTCCCAAGTTTTTTATCAGGGACAAGAAAACTCGTACGGGTGAAGCAGGGACAGAATGGGTACATGAAAAATTGTCATCCCTAAGCAGAGTAACCCATATGCAGGCACAACATACAACACAATCAGATGCTACCGTGCTTGGTTAATCTATTTAATAACTAAGTATCTGAAGCATAACTCCACACTAATACGATCTTTACTAGGAGATAGGAGCATTGGGTGGAAACAGTGAACCAGTCTTTTAGTGCCTTCCCTGCCCAATCTAAATTAACACAAGCAGTTCTTGCATTCCATGATATGCCCCTTCACGGCTAACAAACACCATGGAAGGGTATAACTTTGAAAATACCCAGAAAACCAATCAGGGGAAAAGTGGGGGGAAGAGCCGAAGAGGTCCGCTGCATTTTCTAACCACAGCACAACTGCACTCCAATCTCCAATACAATGGACCAAACAATGTATCCTCAACAAACAAAACTATTCCTACTACTAGTACGTTAAAGGAACTGCCAAACAAAGTCATAAGCTATGTTACACAGACTATGTTAAATGTATAGAGTACCCGTGTCACACACTCGACACTTAAATAAGGGTATAGAATATGTGTCCAACATTTTTGAGTTGAACATTTACTTAAGAAACATGTTCAGTAATTTGAGTTTACTATAGAACTATGCATAAACTTTCATAGTATACATAAAATATTATATGAAACCTTGTATTCAGTTTACCATAGAAAATAAAAGAAAAATATGAAGTAATATGAATGTTTTGTCGTATTCCAATGTCCTTAATATGAGAACTAGATGAGAACGACACTTACACACGTATTGGCATGGTCATAAGTACTTATAGAACTGGAAAAGTCAATAAATCGCATCAACTGTTCTGCAAAAGAATGTTCATACATGCAATCATGAGCTGTACAAGTGGGATGCTGCTACAAGTTTTGTTTCCCTTGGCAGGAAGAACTAGTTTTACGACACTTTTCTTGGATGAATCCATCTGATAACTGATAATGCTTGATATCAAGATGACAATTTGATTGTAGTCCACTGCTGTTAACTACTAAAGCTATTGGCTGGATCAAATCAAAGAATATCTAGTTGTAGGGGAGCCAAAGAGGCTGAGGTCGATGTTCAATAGCTCATTGCAGGTGAGCCAAAGAAGCAGGTATGTGTTGAACGGAAAGACCTGTCAAAAGGATCGCCTTCTATGTTATCTGTTGCAAAGCTTTTCCCTTTCCCGACCTTAAGTATCAAAGAGGTGAGTGATTCCACTATTTCAGACATTGGGGGTCGGAACTCCTTCTCAGGCTGTTCAAATTTCAGACACAATCGAGGGCATATGTTGTCAGTTTTTACACATCAATACAATGTGGTTACTTGTGCATGTCAAGTAGTGTTCATGTGAAAACATGTGAATCGTAACCGAATCAATTTCTGGACAATTTGGGTTTTATATAAGTTCCCATATTATTCCAGCTAAGGACTTTAGGCTTTGTTTGGAACTAGAACGGAAGTCAGAAAGAAAGCCTTTTTCCTTCGTTTTCCTGTTACATAGGGGTTATTTGATATAATAAAAGATCATGGAAGTTCAAACAAAGAAGGAGAAATGATATTTAGAACTAAAAATATCTTACTTCTTTCATTGGGAATTCAGTGATGGACAAGTTATAAATAAGCAAGCAACAGCTAAACAAGATTTACAAGTAGATCGGATTAATTGCCAATTTTCAAGTCCGAGAGTGTAAATGAGAAGTTAATGTTGAGGTGTTATATTTTCACCTTCACTTGAAAATGATGCTTTAAAATTCCACCGAGGCAAGCAAACATGGTAATACCTGAACACAGAGGGAGACAATATCAGCAAACCGTGAGAGAGCCCTGGAGGAGAGTGATAATTTGATGCTTGGATCGACCATCTGTTCCAAAGACTCATTATCATGAAGTCGGGATGAAGCCCATTTTACCAGAGATTGCTCTTCTCTTGGTCTCAAACTATTTTTGAAGGAAGAGAAAAGCCAACTAAGATAACATGTCAGAATCAATGGTAGAAATCAGGGAAATGATCAAAGGTGGTACCTGTCGAATGGCCTCTTTCCTGTTAATAGCTCCAAAAGCATCACCCCAAAAGCATATATGTCACCCTTTGTGCAGTCTATTCCAAGTTGGACACATTCAGGTGCAATGTAGCCAGTATCGCCAATAGCCATTTCAGAAGCCTGTTTCAATAACAATGGATGGTGCTTGTTATTCATGGGGAAATTTAAAGATATAGATTTCCAACTTTATGTGGTCTTTGTCTATGCTTCTGATTAATGAAGGAATGTGGTTAAAGCTGCCTATTGGATACATATCAATTCTGAGTGCCGTGTGATTTTTTTCTTTTTTTGGGGGGCGGGGGGGGGTAGTGGTTACCATGTTCTAACCTTCCTGCTTGCTGGCCTAAGACTACTGTTCCATTTTTTCCTTATTCCTTCTGCTTGTGTACAAGGATTTTGTATCATGAAAAGACCAATTTATTGGTTCTCTCTAATTATATCAGATAAAAAACTCTAAAGTTCCTTCTAGGTTGCAAAATGTAACTGAGTTTAATCGTTTGTACCTTGACTTTAATCCTGCTGCTTGTAAGGGTTCTCAGAATAGCTATCCCGCAGTCAGAGAGACGAGGCATAAGCTCCTCATCAAGCAAGACGTTAGCGGCCTTTAAGTTGCTGTGAGCGACAGGAGGCAAACATGTGGAATGCAAATAGCTGAAAGCATAACGTAGAAGCAGGAAAATCAAGACCATAAGTAATCAAAAGGACTTCAATTTAATCATGGGAAAACGAGCATATGTGGAGTAATGGAGGTATCCACATCTCCTACTGTCTGAATTTGCAGCGGATATAAAACTCTATGGCCACTGCTGCGTTATGATATATAATTTCGAGTACAGGTATGGGTATGCGTCTAAGTATCGAATTCATCTAATTCCCAATATCAAAAACAACAAAATATTCATATTTCTAATATATATTATTTTTTATGATAAATGGTGTTTACAAGGTCCATTAAGCATTTAATACATAATATCAGAGATTATGAATAGTTCTATAATAAATTCGAATTACTAAATTCTTTCTAGGTGAATGTCCAAGTAAAAATGTTGGACACACATCTCATACATTTATTTTAGTGTCAAATGCCTAACACGGGTACTTTACACATTTAGAAGAGTCCGTGTAACATAGCTGTTTTCTACAATTAAAAACCACATCGAATACTTACTCCAAAGCACGTGCTACACCAAGAGCAATTCTAAGACGAAGGTCCCAAGAGAGTGGCATGTATGCTTCACAGTGCAGAGCATCGTTGAGACTTAGATTTCTGACATACTCATATACAAGAAGATGATGTCCATGCTCTAAACAGTAGCCAATAAGCGTTACAATGTTTGGGTGCCTCAGGCGCGCTGCATTCCAAATCACATCCAAGAACTGCTCTTCTTCATGGAGAGACAGCGCGACTGTGCTAATATTCTTCACGGCCAAAACCTTACACAATGAAAGAAAAAAGAGTCCAATATTTTCCATATCTTGTATGAGATGTTAATGTTTAATGACTTGCAAGAAAAACGTAAGTTTGAATTCTTACTTGTCCATTGGGGAACTCTGCTTTGTAAACCGAACCAAGAGATCCCTCTCCAAGAAGGTTCTCCCCACTGAAGCCATTTGTTGCTGATTGAAGCTCTGCCATGGTATAAACTTTTGCACTGATTGGGATTTTACGGTTCTTTGGAAAATTTCTTCTTCTAGACATTCTGTCTGTTCTGGTGTAATTGGGTGATAGACGCATTGGGGTAACCACTGGAGGAGTGCTGATACCTGAGATTTGTGGGTTTTCTTGTGCATGAAAAGAATAATCTGTCCCCAGAAGACAGAAGCATAAATAGCAATTAATGGTATAGTGCTTTTGCTGCTACTGAGAAAAAAAATTATGCAGTTTCAGAAGTGAGATTAAAACACATGAACAGCAACAACATAACAAACAGTACCAGATGTTATGAAGTTATATGTTTTTTTTTTTTTTAGAACAGCTAAACTCACACACCCATTACACCTACACCTTGCTCTTAGCAAGGCTTGAACTCTCACCCAGCCTCCCATTTGTAAACAAATACCTATACCATTGTGCCAAAGGCCACTTGGTGAAGTTATATGTAATTGGCACAGCGTAAGAGACTTCAAATTTGGAAGTCAACTTGAAACTCCATTTCAGAACAAGCATAAGCAAATGATACATGAGCAAGAAGGATCAATTAAATACACCAGTAACTAAGGTTGTGTGATGACATAAGTATTGAAAAAAGAGTCAGGATGAACTCTATAAACTGTGACGTTCATAAAGACAAGAGTAAAGCACATTTTCTCGCCCGAAACCAAAGGATACATTTACTTTTCTGTGGTCCTCAAAATAAGTACACTGCAAACTTCACTTGCTCAAATATAAAATACAGTGAGCATATGCAAGTTGATCTCATCAATCAAAGTTAGATGAAGAACAGTACATAATCCATGAAGTTGTTCTGGTAAAAATTAAATCCAACTCAAAACATAAGAAAATATATTACAGGTAAAAACACCAATGTTCAGATTTTCACTCTGAATTTGGTTTAACTATACATGAGTATCCAACTATTTACAATTATTGGGACACACGAAAACAATGACAATAAAGGGTAGCCCGGTGCACTAAGCTCCCGCATATGCGGGGTCCGGGGAGGGGGGTGGACCATGAAAACAATGACAATGTAAATCCAAAAAGAGATAAATACATTTTCAATAACACCTAACCTTTGGATTTGCCGAGTTGAAGAGAGTGCTGTGAACATTCACTGCAGATCTCAGCGCACAAGCGCTTCTTTGCAGAAGATTGATGTTTGCGGATTGCAATGATGAGTGCTGCACATGTTGCTGCTAGAGTTCCTCCACCAATCATAAAAGCTACTCCTCCAGGACCTAGTCTTTTGTTCTTGTGTCTACGTACTTTGTGAGAAGGATAGTTCTCAATGGCGCTTGTCTCGGTTGTTGGAGGACTATTAATACTCTGCCCAGTTGGTACAGTTTCCAATGGGAAATTCCACGGTGGATCATTTTCTCCTGCCTTGAGACTATTTCCCTCAAACCTAGACATGCATTAAGAGTCAGAATCAACGACACAAAACATTGTTTGGTAATTAATGCATGTATATGGAAAGAAATCATGACTAGGCTTTTGCTAACTTACCACAAATTGTTTATATATCGAAATTGATTAGGAAGAATACCACTAAAATGATTATCCTGGATGTTCCTAACAACAAAAAATATAGATAAGTAACCATATATAAGGCAAATGGAAAGGTGGTCCAAAACTTGCTGCAGAGGAAACCTACAGGTCAGAGAGTGGGAGACCAGCCAACAGGATTACTGATCCAGTGAATCCATTATTCTGCAAGAACCTGCATACTCATGCAAAAATAATTCATGGGAATCAACAGGATGAAATAACAGCCAGAGAGATGCTTACAAACCAAGGGAAATAAGGACTCACAATCTATTAAGATTTGTCAAAGATCCAAAGCAACTAGGTAGATCTCCCGTGAAGTTATTGTATGACAGATCCCTGTAGCAGTGGAGCAAATGTTAATTAGAAAATGGATAAGAGAATCAATTTGAATTTTAGTCAGATAGATAGCATTGTGAAGCAACAACTAAAGCAATAAAACAAACTTAGATTACACTCGGAAGGTTAGAAAAGGAAGTTTATGTTGCATTGACAACAACATAATCCTCCTAGAAATATTGATATTAACATGATCTCCCGTGCAAGAGTTCTTTTCTCCCATCCCTGCATTCCAATTGATCTGTTTTACAATTTTTCTTAACTTCAGAAATTCCTAAAATGATTTGAGTTCAAGCATCCTTAAAATAACTGTTGGATTTGGTTCAACTATGAGTAAAACCAATTTGGAAAATTGACAAGACAAGACCCTGACTTCTAATGTCCAATAGAAGCAGCTAAAAATCAATATCAGAAATGCATGAACATGGAATAGAATCTTGGAAGTTTTCCCGTAAGGGAAAACCCTAGACTGTTTAACTCATAATATACATCTAACCACCATCTTATAGCTACTGCAATTCGAACAGCAAATAAGTGTTTCACTTCAAGAACAAATAAAAAAGTTGAGGAAAATATTGTAAGAAGTTCAGGAAAGTATCATACATTTCTTTAAGATTCAAAAGGCCATCAAATACATTCCCCATGGGCCCAGAAAGCGAATTGTGGCTCAAATTCCTGCAAGAAAAAAGTTCATGAAAAATGATGATCAGAGTAAAACTAACAAACTGGGATATCAGGGAACAAGCAACTAACAGATGCCGAAGATTTCTCATGGAGGTCAAGGTGGACGGGATATTTGCACTAAAATTGTTGCATGCCAAATTTCTGCATTTATTTAAACAGTAAAAAATAAGAAACCAAAAAGAGAAGAGAGAAAATCATAGCGTAAATCAACCGCATAGAATTGAAGTTACTGCAGGCTGTACTGAAAACAATGTTGAAAGAAATCTTACATGTGTGTAGCATTTAAAGGTAGGCTGTACGGAATTTCACCCTGAATGTTATTGGAGCTAACGTCCCTAATAAAAAGAACCATATAAAATACATTAAGTATGATTAACTCTTCCTTATTTTTAATTGAAGATTTTTGCAGTATTGCTTACAGCTGCTTCAAACTGTGGAGGATGGAGAGCTGGAAGCCAAGATTTCCAGCAAGCTCTAGCCCATGTAGTTTACTGATTAGGCAAGAGAACAGGTCAATTTTTTAAAATAGTTAGTGTTTCTGTCAATAGTTACCAAGTTTAGATAAGTGTAATTACATGTGTATGACCGATGATCCAGAACACGAAACTCCTGTCCATGATTCGTCACATGGGTCCCCTCCACTCAATTTCCATCTCTTGAGTTGGGGTGGCCTGTTCAGTGCTTTGTACAGATCTTCAAGAGCCATGACTGCATGACAAAGTGTAGAATGTTGGCTGTAAAGAACAGATGACTAAACAAAAATGGGGAAATGATTCGTGTAGAAACTAAACCTATGTTTGGGATAGCTTTTTAAACGTTTTTTTGTTGTTTTTTTCTTTTATGGACTTTTTTTCTTTTCTTTTGTTTAAATTTTTTTACCTTTTTGATTGTGATGAAACGAATCTAAAAAGTATGGTCGTTTTGGCTACAGCTGAAAAAGGTTCGCTAAAAACAAAAAAAAAACCGTAAAGTGGCTTTATTTCATCTGAATTTTTAATAAAAACTTTGTGGTTAAAATATTTTACTTTCTTGATTTATTGTGATGAGTAGAATTTAAAAACCATGTCAATTTGAACTAATGTGAAAAAAAAAGTTCACTAAAAATGGAAGTTAAATCATTTGAAACCTAATGTTAGGTTTGGATCTATGATTTATATATAGAAGGAAGGATAAGTAAATGAAACTACACGCTCACTTTTTATGGGTAACCAAAAAAATGAATTTTTCGAAATGCCTATTCATAAGTTCACAATTTCATTTGATATCTCTTAAAGCACAATCAGAACGGTAATAATGCATCAATTTGACAAACCAAGGTCTTTCCTGCCAAAATTTATATACAATCATTAACCCATTTTGACTTATGACCATTATTGTAATCCGAAGCATATAATAAGATCAACCGTAAAACAAACAAAACTATTCTGGTAATCAGCACACATGTACATTCAACCAATTTGCAAAGAAAATTAAGGATGTCCAAAGATTTCAAGAATTTCAGAAAGGAGAAAGGGGCAACTGATCAAAATACCATCAAGATGATTGGTATGGGCGGAGGCCTCCAAAACCAGAACTGCCGAAAAGGCGATGACAGCGAGATTCAACAATACACACCACTTCGCCATTTCTTTGTTTCGTTTTGCCTGAAAACACAGAGAGAATTGCATTATGATATGCAGATTTAGTCAAATCATTCAAGGCAAGATATAATCAAGAACGAAAAAAACTTAGCTTGAAGTTCTTGAAGACGAACTTGTTTATACTTCTATTAAGCATCCACACACACACACACACACACACACACACATATATATAGATATATGTACGTTAGAATCGAAGAAAAGAAAAACGAACTGAGAAATCTACTGAAGATGTTCAGGAACTGCGATCGACATTGAAGTAGAGATCGAGATGAATGTACAAAAAGAATTAATCAACTGAAATTGTTGAGAATTAGGGTTTGGACATACCTTTGGAGAATCTTTTCTCTGTTTATTACTCTAGAGAGAGAGAAAGAGTGTGTCAGAGAGAAAAAGAGAAAGGGGTGGGACGGTTTTGTAGAGAGCTCTGTCGTGAAGTAGTGAAGCAGTTTGAGAAGAGAGAGAGAGAGAGCATCTTGCTGAGTCAGCATCCACGTAAGCTAAAACGGTTAAGTCGTTGGGGGAAACACGTGTATGTGCTACTTATTTGTGCTATTTTTTTATTGTATAAAATATTAAATAAAAATAAATAAATTTTAAGTTTAATAATATTTTTTTATAAAAAATTAAAAAATCACTATTAATAAGAACTTTCGAAAGCAAAATATTAGTCATGAAATACTTTTATATTATGCATAAAAATTTGCACTTATAAGTATACTAAGTAACAAATTATATTTAAAAATAGTTTTCATAGCAAGGTTGTGGAGTTTGCTAATGAAAAATGCTAAATATATACTTTTTTTTTATTTAGTACATTGATTTTATGCATTTAACTGTTGTACATAATGCATAAAATTTTGTACTTGTGAATGTACCAAACTAAATAGTGTATGCATTTAAAAACTCTCCTTTTTAACTTCTAGAGTAATTTTTACTTACGATTTTATCCTCCTTATTAATATTTTTTTTTACATATTTATCCTTTTTATAAGAGACAAAATTAAAGAAAAAAGTTTTACAAAAAATCAGATACCCCATGTATTTTTTCTTATCATAGTATTATAGATACGAATCACAGTTTTTTGAATGAAAAATTATAGGTAGGAAATACCATATTAGCATATTGATGCCAGCACTCAACATTACATGCATGTCATGTAACCTTTTAATATAAAATTACGCTGACGTCTAATAATTGTTATCCCTGTAATTGTAATATCACTCTTTAAATTTATAAATACATAGCGTTTGTATATTGATTGAACATACTATATTAGTATATTAATGTGGCGTTTCTTATCCACTGAATATCTCCTCTTATTGGACAGTCAATAATAGGTAAAAATTATATAAATATTTCTACAAACTATATTAGTATTTGTGAAAGTTGTATGCTCTATCTCCAAAAATATATTGATATTAAAAAATTTTATTCTCGTTACCCTATTATCTACTACCCAATAGAAGGTGATCAACATGACTCCTGGTTATGTAATTTTTTTATTAATTAATTAAATTATTATACTTTTCGAAGAACAAAATATTTTTTTTATTATAATATGAAAAAAATTTAAAAAATTAAAAAAAAAACTAAAATAAGCTATTAAACCAAGTTTTATGTTACTTGTTTTTGTATTTATTGAGTTTTTTATCTTTTGATAAAAAAATCTTACTTTTTTAAATTTTTTGTTATCAAGGTGATTTAAAAAAGTAAAAAAAATAATTTAATTCCTCACATGCAGAAATTTATAAAAAGAGAACGCAAAATTAATTTTAATTTTCTCGCAAGGAATAATCTAGAATAAAATAAATTTAATTTTCTTCCAAGACATAATTCTGTATAAAATAATTTAAAACTTATTATATTCAATGTATAAAATAGACGGATCCGGGATTTTAGAATAAGGGTGGCAAATATATACACTTATAATTTTATTAAAAAATTAAGTATGAATTATAACGTAAATTTTATTTGACATAAAAAGGAGAAAAATATTAAAACATATATAAAGAAGCATACTTTTTTTTATTCAATCTTACTACAAAAGATAGCAACTTTAAATTAATTAATTTATTTAAAAAGACGCATCTTGAGTTGTGTGGCGCCTTTTTCATGTGATTCTAGGTATCTATAAAAAAAATGATACTTAAATTTCTATCATTCTTAACGAAAGTGATTAAGTAACTTATTAGAAAATAGTATAAGTGCTAGCCTCCCAAATGGGAGATTAAGAGTTCAAATAATTATAAATGTAAGGTTTGAAACTAAGTGTATGAGTATTTATCGATAAAAAAAAAACTTATTAAAAAATCATCATCTATCTTAAAATTTCTAACAATATCTTTATCAATGAAAACGATTAAGTAACTTACTATAAAATTATTATCTATCTTATTGCACAACTTAATTTTCACAACTAAACATGGATGTTCTATTATAACTCTTAAAATTAATTAAGTCAATAAGATAAATTAATCAATCTATCAATAAGAGAATAAATTTTTATTTTATTTTTACCAATATTTTACATAATTCAAACATTGTTGACAAATCAAATATCAATCAATAAAGTGATAAACTAACAAAAAAACTCAAAGTTAATATACATTCTACTTAAAATAACCTAAAAATAAAAATATATTTCTTGAATTAAATTCAACCACCCAAACTACAAATAAGATATTTTAAGCATATAAAGAAAAATACCTATAAAAAAAATAAGAAATTACTTATTCTTGTTCTATGATTTTTAGATTGCTAGTGATTAATACAGTTAGAATAGAACAAAATGTAATTGTATAGAGAATAAGAAATTACTAGAACCCTAATAAGTAATAATAAAAGTCTTAATAACTTATTAGACTTTAGATTGATTTAATTAAGTTATAATTAATTACATGTGACACTATGATCTATTGTTCAAAAAATAAAAAATAAAAACTATGTATGATCTAATTTAACAAACTTATGTATACATTAATATAAATAGTGACTAATTATTATTTTTTAGAAAAAACTAGGGGTGGCCAAACTTATAGCATTTAAAAAAAATTAAAAGATAATGCAGTATATTAAAAGTATTTTATTCACTGTATTGAATTTTTTCCCCACAGTCAAAGGTGGTGACTGTTAAAATAAAAATAAAGATCAAAGTCCTAAATATATAAAATTCTAAACTCAAAATTCAATAAATATTTGAAGCAAACTAGGGGTGTGTGCGGGTTGGCTTAGGGGGGTGAAGGAAAAATTTTCAACCAACCTATTTTTGACAGGTGATTGTTTTTTCAACCCACAACCAATCCACTGATCATCAAAACTAGCGAGTTAAATGATATTCTTTGGTGGTTTTAACCCGCGATTTAGGAGGTTTGGCGGGTTAAAAAGTTGTAAAATTTTAATATTACTTTCTTAAAATTTGTTTCTAAAAAATAAAAGCATATTGTATTTGTTTAAAAATTCTTATTTAATACATAAAATAAAAGACCAATTAAAAATAATAAAAATAATTTAATAATAATAACATATTTAAATATCTATAACAATAATATTTACATTACATGCTTATCAAAAAAATATTCACAACGTATAAAGTAATAATTAAAATAATAAATGTTCTAATTTGTTCCTTATAAATTATAAAAATTTATATAAATATAAATATGTATATAAAGTTGAGATTCGTCATATGTATAAACACAATAGTCGTCACGCTCTAAAATTTGGGTCACGTGAACCACCTAAGAAAACCTGTTTTTAGATACCGATATCCATCAAAAGTACTCGAGTCCAAACGGGTCAAAGAACGTAATAAAGGTGAATCTAAATTTTTTGAAAAACGCACATTCGAGAGTTTATTTTATATAAAAGAATAGTCCAAAAGAATGAGACCACGGTCCCCAAGAGCCAAATTTTAAAACAAACAAACAAACAAAATTTTTAAAAAGCTACTCAGACCGTTCGAGCGATTCTTGCCTGTACACTATTTTTCCCTCAGTCTGCAAAACAACCGAAAGTGAGGTTTGACTGCTAGATAGACCGCTCAAGCAGTCCGTCAAGCAGTCTGGCTCTGGACCTTTTTTTCAAAATTTAAATTTTTACATGCAACACTTAATTGTTTTTCAATATTTTTGAAAGGTTTCAAGGCACAACCATGCTAACAAAAACATGCTAAACAAGTTTCAAAATCCTCACTCGAGACATAAAAGTTGATATAAAAGCGTAAAATCAACCAAAAACGATAACCGTTACATACAATATGAAAATATACAACCAACTCAGGATTCCTCTCATAAGCATACAATATAAATGCATTACTATCAAGGCCTCATGACTTACAAATTGTATGTTTTAGGTTCAAAACATAGGACGTCATATACAAAATCCAAAATCAAAAGAAAATTAAGAAGTTTAGTCTCCGCCACCTCCAGGCTCCTCAAGATCGCGCCACGCGATCAAATTCACCTAGAAGGTTTTTAAATCTCACAACATGAGTCTAAACCCAATAAAAAAAAGACTAGCATAAATTAAAAGTATAACATGCTATCACAGATTATATAAATAACTCGACTACCTGAGTCTCAAAACGGTTTTTCATCCTTAAAATCTCAAGTTTTCATATCATTCGATAATATCTAATAGTTCAATAATCACACAAAACACATTGCATTCCAACTAAATTTTCACAACCTACGGTGTTTTTTGCATACTTCAAACTCTTTTATGGCCTTCCACCGAATGATAATTAAGTACTAATCCCACTTATGCAAATTCTTTATTTCACCGCATGACAAACCTCAACTCCAATTATGCAATCCTTCACGATCTTACATCGCAGGGCAGTACTTGCCCCAATTAAGCAATTTTTTACGGTCTTTTACCGCATGAGCAATCGAATCCCAATTCCACATACATAGATGCTACACATTTAAAGAAGCACATAGCTACGCGCGAACATTTATAGACACGCATTCATCAATCACCCAACGAAACCACGGCCCAATTCCAAGGGTTAGCCCCATACCTTCCAAAATTATGTTCCCACAACATATACATAAATCTTTTTGATTTTTAAAACTTATTCTTTTTTAGAACCATACGTCCACCAACTTTGTAATAAACCATACAAAAGCCAAACATGCTTTTTATCCCACCAAACACGATTTAAACACAAAGTTCGACATTTATAACATTTTAAAACAGTAAAAATGCACATAATCACATATATCATCCCTGTAAGGCAAGCTAGTTTAGAGTCCTACCTCCAAGAGTTAAAAACTCGACACTTTAAACACCGGTGAAAAACTGAAATCACCAAAACGAGATTTCGTTCAGATGAACACGAAGCCCACAACGCATATAACAAGGATTGACTATTCCCACGCCAAGAACCGAGCTCGATCCAAGCCAAAAGCTAGAGAAAAGGCAGAGAGTTTGGTTAGTCTTTCAAGGAAGAGAGGAAGAAACTTACTCAACAAGCATTGGTCCAAAACCCAATGCCACTTATGCATTTTATAAAACTCACGCCAGACAGACCGATCGGGTAGTCTAAAGACCGATCGAGCGGTCTTACCTAGAAAAGTTTTTAACTTTTTTGCCACGACGCCAGAATAGAATCGAGATCAAAACCATCATCCACAACTAAACCAATACATGTATAAAACACATAGAAACATATTTTTCTATAACATTAAAGCAATATACAACACATCGAGAGTATATATTACAAAATTAAAAGGAGCTAGATCTCATAATAACTAATATTTAATATATACTTTAGGTGGGTAAGGTTGATGGTGGATTGAAGAAATATAATCCGCAACCAACCTACCCTCTTTATTTTTTTTACTCAACTCACCCAATTCAACCCACTCACTCACACAACTCGCATGAATTGGGTTAGGTTGAGTTGGGTTGGCGGATTGAAGCAGGTTCGCGGATTGTTTACACATCCCTAAAGCAAACTAATTTAATCATTTATTGATTTTTTGACATTTTCCCTCCAAAAAATATTCAAAAGTTCAATTAACCCTCCTAAAAGGTTAATTTGAATAAATTTCCCTTTGAATGACTTCAACCGTAGAAATGATCCACCTAATCTAACTTCCATTTATATTTTCATCCATTTTCAGCTTTTGACATATGTAAGCATGTCAAGAATTTTTTTTCTTTCTTTCACGTAATATACTTTTTTAATTGAACTATAATCAACAACATAATTAAAAATATTTATGTTTTAAAACTTATATCACCAATTTACTTTTTGTTTTTGTCTTGTAAAAGTGTGTTAAATTTTGAATATTTATTATTTTGTTGTATATATTTTTGATCCATGTGAATATTGATGGTACTTTAGCGTTAGGATTTTGAAATCCAATAATTTATTTAAAGATCTCAACTAACAAGGATGGAGACAACTCTTTGTTTATTTATTTTTTATTTGAACAAGAGAAAAACATGTTAGTAAAGTTGGAGTGATTTGTAAATAGTTGAATGGGTGATTATAAATACATACAAGATTCTAAAATCACTATTTTTTTGGTAATGTAAAAATACCATTAGGAACAAAATATTAATGGTTTTTTTCCTCTAAGTTTCAATCCTCATCTTCTTCCTTCTCCAGCTTTGGCTACTAATGATCCAGTGAGCCCTCTCCTAACCTTCACGTCCTTCACCAACCGTCTCCCACCCCTTCCGCAGCTCATCGCCTCGCGCACAGCCCACGCATTACTCTCCTCTCACCTTGCTCCACCCCTCTCCCCCACTCTCTTTCTTTCTCCCTCTCTCTCTCTCTCTCTCTCTCTCTGTCGCGCCGTCGCAACCTCCCTCCTCCCTCCCTCCTCTCTCGCTGCTCTCCCATCTCTTCTCCATCTCTCCCTTGTCTACAAACCCAGATCTAAGGTTTGCGGAGAAGGAAGAGAGGGGTGAGTAGCAAGAGGGGAGGGACGAAGGAGGTCACAATTGCACGACGGAGGGAGAGTGTGTGAGCTAGAGAGAATGGAGGAGAAGGGTGGTGCAGGTAGTGCAAGGGATGGAGAGGATAACATGAGAGCCGTGTGCAAGCCAGCAAGGTGCGGCAAAGGCGACGCGAGGGTATGGGACAAATAAAAAAAAAAGTAAATTACATTTGCCTCTCCTGATTTTAGTTAAAAATACAATAATTTGCCTTGAGATCTCTGAAATAATACTGACTTCTCATCTGATTATGACGGTAATATCAAATATCTTTTTTCGTTAATTGACCATCCAAAAAGTTAACAGATCTTACTGATGTCGGCTATTAGTACACATAAAGCTCTTATTATATCCTTACTTATATTATATATTTCTTATATTACCGTAATTAAATAATAAAAATTAAATAAATTAAATTAATAACTTTTAAAAAAATTACAAAATATTGTTTAGTTCGTCAATGGCTCCACACCTGTCGCCACCACTAACCTGCATCACCACCAACTCCCTCCCTCCTCACTATCTTGCACCACCACCTCCTCCATGGCACCACTACCACTGCCATCGACCTCCGTCATGTTAGCAATTTTAGTTCAAATTCAATTTGAGTTGGTATAGATTTCTAGTCTATCATGATTACTAAATTTGATTTTTCAAAGAGTTTTGAAGAATGTGGATTTGCAGTTGTTTAATTAGTTTTGAACTCAACTAGCACAAGTATGATTGGATTATATTTCTATTTCTTTCCTATAAATGTGATTGTATGTTCAAATAATGTGGGTATGCAAGTTGTTTGAGAGAGATAATTTATGATAATCAATTGATTTGTAATCTCTTCTCTATATATTAAATTTTGTCACCCGTGGACGTAGGTAAATTGTCGAATCACATAAAATTTATTTTTTTGTGTTCATTTGTAATTATTATGGCCCTTTTTGCACAACAAGTAGTATAAGAGCTTTGGTTAAAGCTGGACTTTTGCTCTTTGACTAGAATTTGAAGTGATCAAAAATTAATTTTTAATATATCAAAAGTTTCGTCTCAACGAGACGGTTTTAACGATATATTATACATCAAAAACGGAGTTCAAATGCATCTTCAAGTGCCGTTTAAGTCTTTTCTTGTATTTTAAATAAGCCAAACGTGCCCTATTATTATCACTCCAGATCTGTTATCCAGTTTGCCCAACCAGCGTCTCTACAACCACAGCGCGCACAAGCCGCGTGTTTGCACTTTGCTTGTTCGGTTCAATTTTGATTCTTGGGATCGATTTAGCTTATTTTTTGGCACTATTTTGATTGGTTTAGATTTGTTTTCACCGTTTTTTATCATTCTAAATTCTATCATGATATTAGATTTGATCAGATTAGCTTTTAAAATCTGTTTTCCCTTAATAGAATATAAAAGCGGTTGGTTTAGTCATTTTTAAGCGCCAAATATTATTTGTGGTGGAACTTGAGAATTTTGATAACCGAATTTGCTAAGAATTCTATTTGTTGGATTCGAATTGGTTATTTGTAATATTGATTTATAGTCGAAAAATCATCTATTTGAATCTTTTGAAGAAGTAAAAGGTTTGAGGGTTTTGTAGCGAATACAGTTTGTTTTGTTTGTCTTCTATTTTGTTCATCATGAGCAGTTTGATCTTCAGGTGGAGTTTGTTCTCAAATGAACTTTATGTATAGATGAATTTTGTGTCAGTTATCCAATTGTATTTGTTGATGGAGGATAAACTGACAGTCTGTATGACAAGGCGTGTCATTTGGGTCAAGTTTCAATACGGTTTGAATTTGACAAAATTTGATAATTAGAGTAGCCATTCCACCCTATTTACATTTTGTCTAGACGTAATCTGTGTATCTATTCATATTTTGTTTAATTTT
>JAULJZ010000017.1:480851-513924 GCA_032270985.1 Heliamphora pulchella | reverse complement strand
CCACAAAACACAAAACACAAAACACAAAACACAAAACACAAACACAAACACAAACATGGACAAAGCCACCTATTAAAAGCAAAGCCACCAAAAGACGGCTGCAAAAACAGGCAGGAACCGGCCGGGGACACTAAAAGCGACCAGTATGAGTGAGGCGGGAATGGAGCCAGTTGATGCCTAAAGCGACCAGTGTGAGTGCTGAGCCGAAGAGTCATAAACCCGGGAATGCTCGAACTCCATGTATTGCCTTCCACCATGATGAGCCGACTCGAGCTCCCCGGGGTGATACTGATTGCCAACTGGCTGTGAAATCTGACGCAGACCGAGACCAGGAGGCATCTCGTGCGAGCTGCTACCCGCTTCGTTGCCCTTGAAACCCCATGAGGTGCTAGAGAAGTGATTGACGGCTGTAGCATGAGTAGCTGCTGCCGAGTGAACCATGGGCGTTCCACCGGCATTTAGGAAGTTGTTCACCCCGAGGCATGAGGGTCGGTCTCTTGAGCCCCAGGGCTGATTTGACAGAAGAGAGAGAGCACCGCCAGAGTCCGAGACTCCGGCAAAACATTCTCCCGGAGAAATTGTTGAGCCAGAGTAGGTGGTCCCACTTGCTGAGCCTTGCAGAAAAAGGTTGGACGGGGGATTTTCAGATTCATTCTGCCAGGGATGCGGAAGAAACTTCCCGGCAGCAGTAGATTGGTTGCCAGAAACCCGGTCGGGTACTCTTGTAGTCAGCCACGGATCTCTCCCGGTGAACCGGGGGAATGAAGAAAAGTCCATCACAAAGCCTCCACCTTTGCTGGTTTCTGTCACCATGAGTACCATCAAAGATTTCAACTCAGTTCTACCAGAAAGTAAAGCAATTGCAAAACAGTAATTCTAGGGATACAGAAACCAGCCACACAAAGTGTATGGATGGTCAGGATTTTACAAAATGTGATAGTGGGACCAACTTCCAAATAATTGTGGCTATCCATTACACTTTCTGTGGTCAGTCCTGTGACCGGCTTCTGTGTACCTAGAATTATTAATTCCACAAATGAAATGTGTTTTTTGTGCCAATTCTTAAAACAATTGATGAGGTTTGAAAGGAATTTCTATCGATGTCTAACCAAAGACAGATGAAGATAGTCGCCCATAGTGTGAGGATAATAGAGATCCAGGTGGCGGCTTCCTCCGACGCTCGTTATGGCCAGCCAGACGTCTGCGGCAACTCCGTTTTCCTTGGTCAAATTCAGGAAGTTGATGGAACCTGTAAATTACGTATATGGAAAGCAAAACCACTAATCTCCATTTACTTGGGGAAGGAAAATGCCAGAAAGGGTATGAAAGATGCAACAGAACATGAACTGAGGAGGAAAATACAATGGAAAGAAATAAAAAAATATGAAGGGTTTTCCGAACTGCTGTGCTTCCCACTATCGCAAAGAACGAGGATATCATAACACAAGTTTCATCTTATCATCATCTAGTTCAAAACAACCTTACCTTCAAAATCGTAAAACAGATCCGCTAAACCAAATTTCTTTTATTTTATTATTTCCAGGGTCAAGTTTAAACTTACTTGTCTCGAACTCAACCACAGTTAATATATTCTTTTTCCTCCATTCAACATGCAAGAAGAAAGGGAATTTTCAATTCTGAGACTACTACAATTTAAAACAATCTTCCATCCAATTTTGTTATCATACCATTAGAAGAGAAGGTAAAGGAAAGAACAAAATCCACTATCTGGTACCCCCAAAAAAAAAAAATTCATAAGAACCCTATGGATGCCATTTGGGGGTGTTTGGCCAAGCTTCTACTACTAGTTTTTGGCTTCCAACTACTGATTTTAATTATAAGTTACAATCTTTTCCAAACATCCACAACTTTTACTATAACTTTTAATTACTTTTTCTTCTATTTCAGTTACAAGTTACAATCTTTATCAAACACTCACAACTTCTGTTACAATTTATAAGCTACAAATAGTAATATTCCCAAACACCCCAATTATATCCAAGAGCTCGTGATATTGGATTGACTAGGATACAAAACCATTAGACCTTCAACTGATCTGAGCTTGCTTATGCTAAGACCCAAGGGTTTAGTTCCAGCTCAATCCTACAGAATTTGCCCCATTAGGAGGCAGACAAAATTAAGTTCAATTATCATTTCAAAGAAAGTATCACAAGACTCCTAAATCGTTTGCATTAAGGTTTAGATGTACAAACATCAATATTAAAACCTACAATTCCAATCTGAATTTGTTCTTACATTACGCCAATTAAAAAGAAAAGGTACAAAACACAAGAAAAATGATGACAACAACAATAGTAGCAGAAGCAACAGTGCCATCTAAACTGAACTGAACTCAACTTTGAAACCAGGATCTTAACCAATGTTATTGACAAAGTTGGGCAACATGTATATATATATATATATATATATATATATATATATATATATATATATGCAGAGTTTTAGTACATTACAACCGCTAATATGCAGTCAAGTATATAAAGAGGGAAGTCAAGAAGATCATTCCAAATCAGCAAGGTGGACCCATTGGGGTTCCTGTGCTTACCAAACAAAACATAGTCATTTCACATTCTACAGAACAAAGGATTTGTTACAGCTGCTCTGCTTGGAACTTACACTAAAAATTCAGCTTGCACTTAATGAATTAAGCTTAATAGTTGCATAAGTTTCTTTCTATGATTGGTTAGACTTTAACCAGTTTATATTATTTATAAATGTACTTGGAACTGCAAATTTTAGTTTTTTCTTTCTTTTATTTTATTTCATTTTGTTTATTTATTTCTTCTTGGGGGGGGGGCACAAAATTGGAATTTACCTTTCTGCAATCTCCTGTATTTTTTTAATAAAACAGCATTTATGCACATCCCAAAATCTAGATTCCTACAAACCCAACATTTCATTGACCCATTCAGTACATATCACATTTTAGTCTCATGATCATAATATTTCCACCTAAGAAGCACAAGCACTACATTTCTACAAAAGAGGCACGTCATGTCACACAACGACACTTTGCAAACACTCTTGAAAGTGTGTTCAACACGTCTAAAACTTGTCCTAATTAAAAAGTTAAGTTTATAATATCAAAAACTTTTTCTGACACTTCGAAGCCACTTCAACGACACTTCTTGAACCCTCCAAGTATGTCCTACGCGATGAATCTCTTCATAATAATAACGGTTTGCATTATTCAAAATGCAAGTGATACACAATAAATGTCTTCAAACCTTCAAAAGATATAATACATGATCTTTTAATTTAATTAGTGATATGTAACATTTTTTTATTATGTTTGAGTACATTATTGAAATATTTAGCATATAATAAATATAAAAAAATATAAATTTTAATGTGTCATAGATATGTCGTGTCTTACATTTTTTAAAAATTGATGTGTCAACATGTATATGTCGTGTCCGTGTCGCATTGCGCATCCGTGTTCATGCTACTTAAATTTCACCTTATTTGTTGTATGGTAGGGAGGAACACTTGGCATGTGAAGATACGCTACATAGCAAAAAAAATAAAAAAACAAAAGAAGCCATAGAACCTTCAAGGTCATGTTTAAAATGTTCAACGGTGCAGATGGCTCCAATCAGATTATCAGAGTTAGCCAATGCCAAAAATCATCATGATCAACTGATTTTGGACCATTCAATTTGCAAATTTGTTGGCAACTTATTGCAAAATATTTCCCACCACTAGTTCTGATATAAACTAGGCAGTGCAAAAGCATCCAACTAAACTAACTTTTTTCATTTTATGCACACGTTGAACGCATTAAATGTTACATTCACTTGTCCACATGCAAGCCTTGTGTACGAAAACTGGCAATGGAACATGTAAACCATGGGAGCAAGCAAGTACGCATATTGTAGAGAAAAAAGTGAATACATGGAATATAGATTAGGCATTTAATTCTCAACCCAAGATACTGATTATGATCACTTTAGTACCAGTTTTTGATTAACCGTTAGGTTTGTGGAGCCTAGCTATGTGGAGACCGACACATGACCCAATCCACTTTTAAACTGCAATGGGTTTTAATGGATTTTTTTCATGAGACTTAATCCATAGAGTGGAGGATTGGGCCATTAGCAGGGGTCCAAGGCTAGTGCCCCCAGAAAATTTCTTTGGACCCATTTTTCCCTTATGACCCGATTTTGAGTATTTATATTCATTGCTTACGATTAGGGTCTTACACCCTCGTTTTTGTATTATCTCCTTTCACAGTAAAATCGCAACAACTCTGTGGACGTAACCTTAATTTTGAATGAACCACGTAATCTTGTGTTTGTGTGTGATTGTGTTATTCTTTTCATTTGTTGCTTTCGATTTCCATCATAACATTAATATAATTTATGATCCACTATTTCCATAATCAAGTGTATGGGACTCAAAGAACCCTATCAAGAACTACTTGGATCCCACATCGAAAATATGCTGATAAGATTCTACATCTTGTACATGGCTTGCAAGTAAATGATACAAACCAAACATTTAATGTGTCCTACCTAATTGCATGCATGCTTACAAATTATAGATTGAGTTGGATGAAATTGATAACCTAATTTTACCCATACTATTTTCAAATTATAAGAACTTTTCACAGATTGCTGATGAATTTATTCAAATCAAATGGTCTAAAACCATCCAATCAGGAAGATTTTAATTAAGAATAACCTATAAACAAGCCCCGTCCAATGGTAGGTCCACCATTAAAAACAATCACAAAAAGGTTAGTTATAAATTTGAAGTTTTCCTTTTGTGTTTAGGATTCCAAGGTTCTAAGGCCTTAGTTAAAGTGTACAGAAATTAATCTTTAGGGTTTTCAGAGAAAGAGACAAAGAAGACGATGAGAAGAAATTAAGATATTAGGAACCTAATCAATCCCTTCTATCTGACATCTATTTATATAAAAGAAATATACGGCACAATGACAAAAATACCCTTAAAATAGAAAATAAAAACAACATTCCCCATCAAACTAGAGCATATAGGTCAAATATTCCCAACTTGGAAGACAAGTGAAAAAAAGACGAACAAGACAAGGGTTTAGTGAAGATATCACCAATTTGATCTTTCGAACAAATGTAAAGAGTGACAATCCGTTTTTGCAACAAGAAATCCCGAACTATGTGACAATCGATTTCAATACATTTAGTTCGTTCATGAAAAACTGGATTATTTGCAATAAAAATTGCAGCCTGCTTATCACAAAACATTTGCATTGGGACAGGAGAAATAAGCCCAAAATCAACTAGAAGAGAGTAGACCCACAACATCTCGGAGACAGTATGGGCCATAGCACAATACTCGGTCTCAGCACTTGAGCGAGCGACCACAGACTGCTTTTTACTCCGTCAAGTGACAAGATTTTCACCAACGAAAATACAGTATCCCGATGTCAACGGCCGATCAGAACGACTACCGGTCCAATCAGCATAACTAAAACCAATAATAGATAAAGTGGCCGCATGCCGATATAATAAGCCGCGACTAGAAGCACGCTTCAAATGCCGCAAGATACGACAAACAGCATCATAATGAGGCTGGCGAGGAAAATGCATAAATTGACTAACCCCCCTAATAACATACGTAATGTCGGGGTGAGTTACCGTGAGATAAATGAGTTTACCAACCAAGAGACAATAACAACCAATATCATAAAAGAGAGCGCCAAACTTAGCATCAAGTTTGATGGTGGAATCCATAAGAGTATCAACCGAAAGAGCACCAAGAAAGACAGTCTCAGAAAGAAGGTTAAGAACAAACTTGTGTTGGGATAAAGAAATGCCATGAGAGGAACGAGCAACCTTAATGCCAAGAAAGTAACAAAGAAGGCCTAAGTTCTTGGTATGAAATTGTTGATCTAAATACTGTTTCAATGTGGCAATACCAACCGAGTCATCCCCAAAAATAATAATGTCATCAAAATAAACGATCAACACAATAGTACCAGCCGGAGAATGATAAAAAAATACGGATTACTCGAATAAAAATTGCCGAAAACCATACTCAAAGACAACAAAATTGAAGCGGTCAAATCAAGCACGAGGAGATTGCTTCAAACCATAGAGAGCCTTGCGTAAGCGACAAACAAAATTCTCACTGCCAGGCACAACATATCGAGGGGGTTAAGTCATATAGATTTCTTCCTGTAGATCATCGTGAAAAAATGCGTTCTTAATATCAAATTGATATAAAGGCCAAGAACGACTAACAGCTATAAAGAGGAGAATGCAAATAGAATTAAGGCGAGCTGCTGGTGAAAATGTCTTCAAATAATCAACTCCATAGGCTTGAGTGTAGCCTTTGGCCACGAGGCGAGCCTTAAGACGTTCCATAAACCCATCAGAAAGATATTTAATGGTATATACCTAACGACAACCAATAGTTTGTTTGCCCGAGAGAAGAGAAGTAAACTCCCAAGTATGATTCTAATAAGAGGCACTCATTTCCTCATCCATAGCTTGCTTCCAGCCAGATACAGACAGAGTCTGCTTATGAGAAGTAAGAAGAGAAACAGCAGACAAGGCAATAGCAAAGGAAAGAAAGCAAGAAGAGATACAAGTATAGCAAACATACTGAGCAATAGGGTGTTGAGTACAAGTACGTTTACCTTAACGTAATGCAATGGGTAGGTCATCATCACGAGATAAAAGGAGCAAAGCAGGAGCCTCCGACGGAGAACATGTTGGGGCCGGGCTAAAAGAAACAATGGGCCGATCGCGAGAGTGCTGATATACCTGCAAGGGGCAAGACGAGGGCATAGATATATGAAGAGATAAAGTCGGAGACTCCCCCTCATGACAAGAAAGGAGGTCAGGGGATAACGCTTGACCAGAAGAAGAAAAAAATGAAGTAGACTCAAAGAAAGTGACATCAGCACTGGCAAAGTAACGACGAGACTTAGAACAGTAACACCTATACTCTTTTTGAGCCCTAGAGTAACCGAGAAACACACATTTACAAGAACGAGGTGAAAGCTTGTCAAGGCCAGGATCGAGTATATGAACAAAGGCAACGCAGCCAAAGACACGAGGTGTAACAGAGAAAGAAGAAGAAGCAGGGTACAAGAGGGAGAAAGGAGACTTTTGAATAAGAACGGAAGGCATTCGATTTATGAGATAACAGGCAGTAAGAATAGCGTCACCCCAAAAAAGTTTCGAGACATGCATATGAAAAAGCAAAGTACCGGCAACATCTAGTAAATGACGATACTTATGTTCAGCAACACCATTTTGCTGAGATGTATGAGCATAACTAGTCTGATGAATAATACCACGATCATCACAAAATGATGCAACAACAGGCTGCATGTATTCTAAAGCATTATCAGATCAAAGAACCTTAATACACTGACCAAATTGTGTAAAAAAACTCATTATGAAACTTAGTGAGAATATACGGCAACTCATATCTATTTTTCATCAAAAAAACCCAAGTCATACGAGGAAAATCATCGACAAAGATAGTAAAATACGAACATCCTCGAACCCAAATGTCCGTGTGGACTACATTAAAAGACTCAAAACGCACAACTATGACGGCTATGAGGAAAAAAACTACGGTGATACTTGCCGAACTGACAGAAGTCACATTTTAAATTAGACACGAAAGGCAATGACGGAATAACTAACTTCAATTTGTCCAAGGATGGATGACCAAGGCAAAGATGCCACTGAAGTAAAGAAACAAAGGCACTCAATGCAGACGCCAGGAAACAAGATGGTGGTACAATATCCAACTAGTATAGGCCATATTTCTCATGCCCTTTACCAATCATCTTCTAAGTTTGGAGGTTCTGAAACACACAAGAAGAAGGAGAAAAGGTTATAGAGAAATTCAAGATTTTAGTTAAATGACTCGTAGAAAGCAAATTAAATAGAAAATTTGGAACAAAAAATCTCAAAGATAAAGACAAAAATGAGGTGGGATGAATTACACCCTGCCCATAAACTGGACAAGACCAGCCATCAGCTAAGACAATATGATGGTGAGTGCGAGTCAAATTAAAAAACGAGAAATTACCAGACATATGAGAGGTGGCACCAAAATCTATGGGTCAGGTGGGAGAAGAAATAACAGCACATGCAATGGTACCTGAGTTTGCTAAAGTAGCAGTAGAAGTGAAAGAATAAACAGTGCGTAAAATCTGAACCAACTCGCTAAGCTGGGTGGGGAGTATGTCAAGAGAATCAAATGAAGGTGTCTTGATTGCTGAATGATATAGGTGGCGGATACTAGAGAGTACCTTCAGTGACATGATGAGCAAAATTTGGCTTGCTATATTTTTTCCAACAATATGGTTCGGTATGATTGGTGCCACCACAATGATCACATTTTTTATCACACCGATTATCGGATCGACCACCCTCACGTGAACCACCCCGAGAAGACCGACCACTACGACCACCATGACTGTTACTACAACCGCTATCAGTGGAAGATTCAGAAAAAGAAAGAGAAGAACGCAGAGCGGCAAATGAATGGCCCAAAGACAAACGTAAGAGCCGATAATAGGCATTAGCAGCAGTAGGTAAAATCTCACTAGCCAGAATCTGATATTTGAATCCCTAACCGAAAATAAGAGAAGCAACCATAAAATCCTTCCAATGGCATCGTCGTTGTACCAAATATGTGGTGAGAGGACAATGTGCAACAGTTGATCTCACAGACTCTTCAGATTGCTATAATATTTAGCTAAAGACTTACCAGACTGCTTAATGTTGAAAATCTGCTCATAAAGCTCATATATGCGAGAAACATTACTTTGGGTATAGAAGGAATCAGCAAGAGAATCTCAAATCTTTTTCAACGTATCACAAAACTCGATGATAGTAGCAATATAGGGCTCCAAGCTATGCCACAACCAACCCATAACCACTGAGTCTACTTTCCCAATCCAGGAGTTTAGAGTCACCGGTTGCCGGAGAAAGATCAGTAACATAACTCAGTCGTCTCTTCCCTTTAAGAAAAACTTTAAATGCATGTGCCCAAACCAAATAATTCAGTCAATTCAAACGCTTAGAGGTAACACAGCGGGGCAAATCATCATCTTTAAGGTTAAAAGATTTTGTCTCAGTTATGGTGAATAAGAACTAACAAATATAAAGACAAATAGAAATTCAAAGAATACTAGGAAGCAAACAAAGGAAATAAAGAGTACTCTAACCACCACCAAGCTGAAGATCAAACTGAAGCCAAGGAAATAATAGCAAGCCAAGCCATCGACAAGCTGAAGAACCAAAAAAGCTGAAGAACAACCTAAGGCAAACTAGGGTTGTGAACACATATCGGGACTTCGACGAAGCACAAATCCGAGGGTTTCGAACCAAAAAAACTGAGGAACAATCCAAGTCGGCGCCTAGAGTTCGAACACAGATCGCAAAAAACAAATCGCGAAGAAGAATTAGTTGCTCAAATAACACAGTCGCACAGTCGCAAAGAACAATCCAAGTCGACGCCCAGGGTTTCGACCACAGAGCATGAAGAAGAGCAGTCGCGCAAAGAACACTTGCGCAGTTGCGCGAAGAACAGTTGCCGACTTCTCCTTTTTTGATAAATCGAAGAATCAAACAGCCTCAGAACACCAAATCAACTCCCATTATGATCCCTACCAGTATTTTCGGTACCTATAGAAAGGATTTGGACCATCAAAAACAAGCAACAATGGTGCAATGATCAGATTAGAGACCTAGGATTTTTGATAGGACAAAATTTCGACGAGATGATTCAGGCGCTCGAAGAACACACCAAACAACATCAAAAAATTCTGTAAAAATCTCCATAATTACCAAAAGCATGAGACAAAACCTTCAATGTATTCACCGACCATCGGCGTTTGTATAATCGGCGTCGTAACGCTGACGTCATCGCACAGAAGATGACGTCAGCACGCCGTTGCTATATCTTGATATGTTTCAAAATGATACGGTAGTTCTAGGGTCGGATCGTTGCTCTGATACAAAGTTAAAATGTACAGAAATTAACCTTTAGGGTTTTTAGAAAAAGCGAAGAGAAAACGAGAAAAAATTAAGGTATTAGGAACCTAATCAGTCCCCTCTCTCTGACATCTATTTATATAAAATGAATATACGACACAATGAAAAAAATACCTTTAATACAGAAAATAAATACTCGAACAGCCTTGTTAGTTATGGGATACTAGGGGGAATGGGATAGAACTAGGGGACATGGGACTACCTTTTTTTTCTCCTTGGGATAAATAATCTTGCATTTGTAGCATCAAACACAAACTAATAGTCAAGTAAATTTAGGTACGTTAAAAGGAAACCCATAAGTACCAGTGATAGAAATGCTCTCTTCATAGAGAATCCCTTTCTTTACACTATAAAACAAAAACAAATAAATAAAGACAACTTAAAATAAGAAATACAAACCACATACCAAATAAAATGAATTATTTCTCTTTTCTAAAAAAAGATTACTTTTGTATCTGGCCATCTCTCCACCACTGGCACCTCAGAAGGGTCCAAGTCATCTCCCACCAGCAAGTCGTCCAGCCTCCTTGCCTCCTACAACAAGCTATCTCATCGAGCAAGCGACCCACCTTGGCACCACCTTGGCTCCACTGCAGCTCCATGCTTGCCTTTGAGGCGTCCTCTATGCCTCCAACATCAACATAGTATCCTAGATTAGGAGCAGGGTCTAGGCACTTCTGTTTGGGACCAAAGGAGGCATTTGATTTGGAGCTAAAACAAATGGTATGTCAATGGAGTCGCCTTTTCCCAGGGGGGCTTTACCCTAACCAGTTATATATAGGGAGAGGGGCATTGACCACCCGAACTTGGAAGCTCGCATCATACCTATTAAATTGATAGCGTATATATGATGTCTCCCTATATGTCATACCTACCATTTGTAGTCTGACGATACATACCAAAAAATCTAAAACCTAAAACATGTTCTGACATCTATTTGTTGAGCCACGAAGAAGAGGTCACATATCTTAAGGTGAGCCGACCTCTCCTCTGGCTCTACCTATAAAGAGCTCCACCGATAAAGAGCTAGCCATAAACTCTTCGAAGGCATGCAATTCAAGCCATCATAAACCATTCAAGTAGCTTCTTTCTCCTATATTTCTGACTAGCTCTCCACTGCCACCATCTCTCTGTAAGGCTATCCTAAGCTCTAACCTCCCCACTTTGGCGGGCTCCGGCCATTGAAGTGCACCCCACCTTCCCAATCTCTACCACTCTGGGTTCCACACACCCACACTCTTCAAACTTGCATAAACCATCCTCATAACAAGACAAACAATCACGAACTCCTCAAATTCGTATCATCCCCAAGTTTATACATCTAGTGGACCATCTAACATTTGGAAAAGTTGTTGGATAATGTCAAAAATCGAATTACATAAAAAATCCAAAAGCACACCTTAGTCTTAGGTTAGTTTCTTTACAAAATCTTCAAGACTACTAGACAAATGTCAACATGTTCAAACTTGAAAGGTTGAAGAAAAAAGTTGAAGGCCCAACATCGTCTATTTCCCAGTCTATCCTACCCATTTACAAGCCATTTGTAGTTATACACCATCATTCGTGGGGATTGTGGATTCTGCACAAAACAAACCACAAAGTTCCGAAAACCCTCTACCAAAATACCTTATGTCCACTTTATTCTTTCATATGCGTGTGTGATCGTTGCCCAAGCAAGTTAAAACGTGAATAATCACTTCGTTTATCACAACCTGACTTTGGAATGATGAAAGTGTGGCATCATCTTTGAGCCACAACATCTACCTCACCTAAATTAGATCCACTTTATTACAGGTAACACACACACTCCCTTACTAACACCTGTTCATCCTTCCCAAGCTACTTCTAAATCACCAATTTTTCAGACAAATCATAAATAATATCATTAACTATAATTATCACCACAATGATAAAATTCAAGCAAAGTATTGTAGCAGGATTACAAGCTAAAATCCTTAATAGCACCTCAGACCTATGCGAGGCCAAGAGAACTCGCTTCAAATGCTATTAGAACAAAAACATTTAAGAAATGCCAATTTGTAAATACCACATGTAATTTCTGTATATGTGTTGTGTGTGTGTGTGTGTGTGTTGGGGGGGGGGGTAGTGGGTTCCCATTGATGTAACATAAGTATAAATAAACTGAAAATAACATACAATTTTGAGGTACAAGTGCAATAGATTATACTATTCATCTTCACATGGAAGTTGGAACAATACTGAATGATCCAATTTATAAAGGTATTTCCTTATTTGTTTCAGATCACAATGGATAGATAAGCAGTTGTAGCAGAGTTTCTAGCCTTTTCCAGTGAAGAAGCGTTATGGTCACCAACTCACCAAAGTGTAGGTGGGAATTTCATGATTGGGAGGTGGAATTTATTGGGGACATCCTTGGGCTCATATACAGGGAGGATTGGAGGATTTCATGGATAGAGGCCTTCAAGAAATGGGCGGGTATCATTCTCCTAGGAGGCTGGGTGAGTCACCCCTTTGTTGGAAAGGGATTCAGCATTATGCTTGTATCCCAAAATGACAGTCCAATGGGATGGTGACACATGGCATTGATCGCCAATAAGGAAGCACATTGGCAACAAACATCTATGCCCATGCATACCCACGTTTAGCACAATTGTTTTCCAGAGAGAGAGAGAGAGAGAGAGAGAGAGAGAGGCACATTCTTAAGGCCCAACCAAGGCAGCTTTCTTTGCTTGGACTGCATCAAGGGAGACTATTTTAGTTCTTAACAACCTAAGGTCTTATGTTACATGGATTCAAGATGACTATTGGATGTGGTGAGTCTCGGTGTCCGAACTAAAAACTCCATGATCCCTAAAGCATAGGATATGAGATTATGAATCCAAAAATTTGATAAGGGTAGGTGGATACGTCGTGAGAATGCGTGTGTGCATGTGTGTTTATGTTGCTATTATCAAGGAATCTACTTGAAATTAAATGCAATTTAAGAAAAAAGGGAGTTTCTATATTCCATCCATGGAAATAGGCTACAAATCCTTCCTTTCTATCAAAGGTGAGTTTTATCCTCTTCAAACATTGTAAAAATTAAAGAATCCGAGAATTCAACGTGTACAAGTGTCGGATACATGTCATTCCCTTACCACTTTTCCTATTCAATGGACACGGATACACTAATGGGAATTGAGAAGTCCATAATACTGCCTAAGGTGAAGGGATAAATTGAAAGAAAAAGAAAAATTAAAAGCTACTTTGGGCGATGGAGCCAAAAGTTTAACGACTCCATGTAAATAAATGTTCCACCACTTGTTCAAAATCAATAATATAGGTCCCGAAGTACATCCCCACCATGAAGACTCCGACAAAGATGAATCAAACACTGCTCACCTGGCAACAAATTCTTATTGTGATCTTGTTAGAGGGTTTCGTTGGAAGGGGAGCAAAAAGAGATGGTGTCTGGGTCAAAAGCATATCCCTAACACCCCAACACCAAAAAAGCTAAAATAAAATGAGCAAAAAGAGATGATGTCTGAGTCAAAAGCATATCCCTAACACCCAAAAAAGCTAAAATAAATGCTCCAAAAAGTATCTTCTTACCAAGTGGGTTTATTTCTTGACCGTAATAGACAGGAAACCTCCAACCTAAAAAATTGACGCACGAGCACTTTCCTGACATCATTCACAGCTGTGTAGTTTTTTAAAACTTAAAGATAATTGCAAGTATTGTGCCTTCCTTTAACTGAGTTTAAGATGCCCTATAACTTTTCTCTTTTTTATTCAGTCAATCACAAAAACTCAATCCACAACTTGTCCACCATACTGACTTTGCACATGCCAACACACACATACACACATATCTTAGGAAGCTATTTCATATCACTCCAGTTGTGCATATCAAAATGCAACACTAGTAACAGTCGGAGCCATTGGCGCAAGATCAACTCTAGCAACAAGGCAGAGACCTGAATCATTGCATTTATTCCCTAATCTTTACATAGAAGCATAAAACTGGCTAACAATTTCAGTAGAGGTTAATAAATAATAAAAATTAAAAAAAAATCAGTAGAACAATACTAATTAAAGTCAATCGCCCAATTGAAAGGAACCAAGTACCAACACAACTTTAGCTCTATACAAACAAATCCATAAATAAACACGCCCTCCCACCAACCACACTGCCGCGACATGTATTGTAACTAGGAATAACCCATGCCTAAAGGCACTTTCAAACACAAATCTCATCAACTAAATAAAAAATTGATTTTATAAGCCCTGTTAACCAAATAAAAATCTGATCATAAGTAAAAAGAATTAATTATAAACTGGGTTTTAAAATAAAATCAGCTTGAAGAGGGCAAAAAGTGGGTTTGAAAAAGGATAAGAAGTGAGTTTGAAAAAGGATAAAAAGTGGGCAAAAAATGTACAACACGTCCTAACCATTGATTGAAGATGTAAAAAGAACAACCCTTGAATTACCACATAAATCATATTATCAAAAGCTCTCCTCTCTCCTAACTAATTACTCATAAAAACTTTTGGCTGTGGGGTGACTCCTTTTTGTAGAGGTTTTTATATCGAACCTCCTTTTGTGGAGCCCTTGTATATTGATGACATTAACCCTTTCAATCTAATTCTTACTTGTCCAAAAGAAACCTACATGTTTACACTCTAGATCTGAGAGGTAGAACATAGCTTCTTGTACCCCTAATAATCCGTCAGTGCTGAAACGAGCAACTAGGCAAACCATGGAGATTCTAGGGTTTCTTGTGGGTGTGTTTTGATTTTCTAGACTCCACAGTACCTTTTTGCTGGGACTGTAATGTTCAGTAATGTGATTTCTGCTCAATGAGCATCCCCCCTAAGAAACTCCAATTGCTCAAAAAGAACAGAAATGTCCACAATCTCCACCAAGAATCAGGTCTTGCAGAATCATCCAAAACACATTAAATACAAGCACCCCAAAAAATCCCCCAATTAGGTGAAACAACAACAAACCCCCTATTTTACAGAAGTAAGTATAACCAAAACAAGCAAATCATTGAATAAAAAATTCATAAATCCCCCATCCTAGTCAAATATACCTAATCTATAAACAATAATCAATAGCCACACCAAACCTTTTTTTAAAAAAAAATCACTTAATAATCAAGAACTTTTTTGTATGTATATACATAAATAGAAATATTTATGTGTATATATAGGTTGGTAGTGTGTGTTTGTATAATAAAGGTAAAAAAATTTAACCAAAGAAAAAAAAAAAACCCCTAGCTAGCTGACCTGCTACACTGCTGGCAAAACCTCTGCTCAAGACCAGCAACAATGACCTTAGGTGATTTTGAGTGCATACTACAGACTTTGTGCCTTGAATAATAAGCTTTAGCATCACTCAGATCTACTTTACATCCTTCCACCTGACACCTGGGTGGTTGTCCAGCAAGCACCACCCCGCCCCTCCCCTTCTTCGGCGGCGGCGGCGG
Organism: Heliamphora pulchella; assembly: GCA_032270985.1. Lineage (NCBI taxonomy): Eukaryota > Viridiplantae > Streptophyta > Magnoliopsida > Ericales > Sarraceniaceae > Heliamphora > Heliamphora pulchella. Next base: position 498,443 of record JAULJZ010000017.1, on the reverse strand, counting down.
CGGCGGCGTGGGCCGTCCACCACCCACGGCGGCGACCACCGCCGACGACCCACCTCCGGATTTAGCCGGGACTCCGATACCCACATCCTCAAAGTAGATTTTCTGACCGAATTTCAAGCCGTTGAGCGAGTCGGAGGAGATGGAAGAGGAAGAAGAGCTGGAACCCAACTCCATGTCCGGCGTCTAGAGTCCATTCATTGCAATCTTTTGTGGGTCAAACGAAGAGAGCTAAAGCGATAGAGAGAAGGAATAACAAAAGATGGAAAAATCTACAGAAATATAGAGAGGGAAAAAGGCGATTGTGGTTTGTTTACAGAGATGGGTGTTTTGAGGGAGCTGACGGTGGTGGTGTAGTGTAAAGTAGACCCGGCCTGACACTGGGCCATGCCAGCTTTAAGGACGGGTGGGGGGAGGTGAGAGAGAGTGTGGTAGTACCCCTTCTGAAGGGACTGTCAAAATAATGTAGAAGCAGAAGCAGAGGAGAGAGAAAGTAGAGAGAGAAATATGGAAAGAGGGAGAGAGTACTCTCTTTGTGGACTTCTCAGAAGCTTTACAAAACTCTCTTTTCGGGCAGTAAACTCAACTGTCGTTTTTAAAACCTTTCCTGTTGCTCTTTCTGAACGAATATCGGTTTTTGTCGCAACTGGAATTGTAAATTCATAAATAATTTAATTATGTATACAGAGTTAAATTATAAAATTAATTATTAATTATTATTTTTTATTTTAGAAAAATAATAAATAATCTAATTTTTTACTAGTAAAAAATAATAATTAATAATTAATAATTAATTCTGTAATATAACTCTATGTATTTAAAAATTTTAATTTATTGAAAAGATATATTTATAATTTTAAACAAAAATTATAAATATATGTTAAAATTGTAATTTTATAATTTAAAATAATAAAATTTATGTATGTTGGTTTTGAATAAAAAATTATAAACAAAAAGGGTTTAATCCTTTAAGTTTTTACTTATTTACAAGCTACAAGTTATTATTGAAGTATGATCAAACACCCCTTATATTTACATACAAATATTTAAAACTTCATGAGTGGTCTCTATACTATGGCTGTAAATGGGTGAATTTGACTTATTAGCTTATTTAATATTGTAAATTTTTCATTTTTAGTAAATTATTTTCATTATTTAGTCAAATTATTATACTTTTTAAACTCATCTTATTGAGATGAGTCGAAAAAATAAAAAATTATAATCAAAATATAAAAAAAAATCAAAAAAGACAAATAAATAAAAATAAACCAATAAGCTAAATTTTATGAGTTTTAAGCTAAAATAAACAAAAATAAGCCAATAAATCAAAGCAATATTTGCCCAAACAGGGCCTATGCATTGATATAGATGCTACCATTCTTGTTCCATTAAGTTATTGTATGAAGCCTATTATATTTGTAAATATACAATGTTTTATGCAATAGTTATAATAAAATTGTATAAATAATGGAGGGTTTTTAAATAGAAATTCTATATGTGATATTTGTAAAAGAATTAGTCTCATCTCAAATTTTTATTTAAATCAAATCTCATTTTATGTTGTTATACTTAATATGCCCCTAAATCCTATTTTGAACGCAAAACAACCTAAAAACTCTAACTTTTTTTTAATTGAGAATTTTTTTTTTTTTAATAGAAATAAAAATTGAGAAATTCCTCGTGTAACAATCGAAGCCTCATTTTTTTAAAAAAATTATTTTAATAAAATTCACAATTAAGTTATCAGTAAAACACACAGTTAATAGAGAAAATTCTTAATTAGCCGAAAGAGAAACTTCTTAGCCTTTTCTTATTTTTGACAAAATATCTTATACTGAGAAATTTCTCATTTAAATGCGCAAAGAACAAAGAAATAAAAAATTCTCAATCGGGTAAAACTCTAGATCACATCGTCGCACTTCCCTCTTCTCGCCAAAACCCTAGGCCCTCGTCGCTATCACTGTCAATCATCACGCCGGAGTCGTCGTCATCACCAATCGTCATGCCAAAATCTTAGCACAAAGTATCCCATCCTCCATTCTAACCAAAATCACCCTTACCTCTGGCGTGACAACGACCTCTAAAGTCGTCGCCACCACCATTTGTCACGCCAAAACCCTATCTCGAAATATCTCTTCCTTAATTGCCACTGTCGAAGATTGATTTGTCGCATATCTTAGAACTTCTTCTTTTTCTTGTATTCCTATCAGATTTATTAAAATGGCTTTGTCTAAGAAATCATAGAGCGCAAGATCGAAAACAAGAGGGGTAGCCATTAACAACTTGTGCGGGGGTACGGCATAGGCGAGAGAAAACGAGCTGTTAAGGGTGATTTAAAGGACAAAATTATCATACAAATATCTGACTTTTAAAAAACTTAGCATTAAAACGAATTTTTCTACACACCTTCTAAAAATGACTAATGATTAATTAACCCAATAATATATATGTACCTCAAAAATTCTAAATATTCATAAAATTCTCACATAAAATTACTCACAATTTATAGGGTATTTGTTGTAGCTAAACTTTTGAATTTGTAAACTTTACTTGAAAAGACGTAATTAGAACTTTAAAGTAAAACTTGTGAACTTTACCTGAAAATACGTTATTAGAACTTTAAAGCAAAATTTATAAATGTTCGTCAAAGTTATAAATTTATAGTTCCAAATAATAAACTTTGTATTTGTTAGCTAAGAAGAAGTTTTTTTTTTTAGGGGGGGGGAGGGTAATTAAAAAGAAGTTATAAGTAAATTTATTTAAATATTCTTAACTTTTTACTAAACTAGAAACTAAAAGCTAAAATTTAGCAATAACATAGACCCTTTTAGAATAATACATATTAAACTATGAAAAATGCTAATCGAAACTCATTGAGCTGTAGTTAAAAGGTATATAATACATAGATATCTATGTAAAGTGTATTGATATTTGTAAAAGTGGTAGGCCCCACACCAAAAAGTGTATTGATATTGAAAATTTTTTATCTCTATTATACTATTATTTAAAACATATTGGGCTCTCTTTAACAGCATCCTTAAATTATTTGTGACTTGAATCGTACCTCAAGTGAATTTACACTATTTATTTCGAATTACAAAAAAATATTAATATAAAACACACACACACATATATATATATATATATAAATGCCTCTCTTTCCATCTATACAGTGAATTCATTATTTCTTGATTGTTGAGGCACTCCTCACCTCCTCTGATCCTCTGATCAAAAGATTCAGAAAGTAAAATGTGTCAAAGAGGGTTACCATTTTTAGTTGGCGGTGACTCATGCTTTGAAAATAGATTCAATAGAATTGGGAAATCCTCATTCCTACTTTCCTAAGGTGTTCACCCATGGATGGCCTTAAAATGGAATAAATTTTTGCATACTTCCCAACATAAACTGATTTAAAGATTTGTACTTGTAACCCCCATTCAAAGAAATCATTTGTATACCTTTTATAAAATTATTATATTAAAGAAATGATTCTTACAATCCCTTTTTACATGAATTCACTCCTCTCTTCTTCTTTTTTTTTTTGTCTTTCAAACATGTGAACTTATAAAATTATTCTTATTTTTTGTAAAAATTTATTATATCAAAATTTAATATTGTCAGTTTATATGCTAAAAAAGAGTAAATTTGTATAAAAAAGGAATGTGGGAATAATTCTGCTATTTTAATATTAGTGTTACATCGATTACATACATTGCGCTTTTAATAAATAAAAACATTCACTTTCATTAATCGAAACGTTTGGTATGCATATGATCAGTTATTCTTAATTTGTTTTACATATACTTAATAAAAATAGACTAATATTATTGTATTCGATATTTTTCACAAAATTATTAAATGGGAGAACTACATATACAATACCAAATAATACTATGTGACTGCTCAATAACTACTTGTAGTTTTAATGCTTACAATAATCTATTTGTTTATTGGAAAATGTTACACACTCCCACCATTATGTAAATAATATGCAAATGTTGTTGACATTCATAAAAACTGCATAAATACAAATAAAATTGTATTAATATTTGTAAAATTGTGTATTATGATTCTAACCTTATCAATATTATGGTGGTGGTTGGTATTGCTATGTCACACCCCAAACTTTTAGAAAATATTCTAAGTGTTAAATTTTTGAAAATTTTTACCAGAGTCTCTTCTATTTTTCAGATAATCTAACGATTTTAATTATTTATAAAACAACTTGTAATAAACACAAATAACATTATATTAACATGTTTAGTCTGGATCTCAATAACAAAACCACAACTTAATATTAAATCATAAACTATCCATCCTAACTTCTAATGTATATATTCAAAACCTCCAGTTCAAATTAATAATATAAACCAAGTACCGAAATACCAAAATAAATCCTTCAAATGTTTTCATCCAAATTACCACTATGAACAAACAAAAAAATAATAATAACATAAAATAAAATTTTGCATGATTAGTATTCACCAAAAGAAATAGAACAAGCAATCATTAAACAACTACTGTAACTATATAATTAATATCCAAAGAATTATCATAAAGTTTCAAGATGTGCAGTTAATCATAAGGTACAGTAGGATCTGGAATGTCTAAACGCATGAACAAACCATAAATGTTAATGTTTATCAATAATCAACAAAAGTATATATAAAAAAGATAGATTAAATATAGACCAACTGAACAAAAATAATGAAAGTACATAATGTCTATTTTATAAGATCCATAAATCTTTAACAATTTTGCTACTTATTCTATTAAATTTTCAATCAATCCAAAGTTTACCGCTCGTGAAGAATATGACATGCATAAGAAAGTAGACAAATCATCCCCTATCACGAGGGCCTATGTGCCTAAGTGGTAGTACACCCATCACTTAACCCACTTAGGCACTCCATTGCACAGTGAGTTATGACGTCCTACTTCGAGCCACTAACCTTTCGGGTATAAGAACTCACCTGCGTAACGAGCCTAAAACTCGTAAATCAAGACGTATAACTCACTACTTAGATGTTAACCACAATTACTCAAGGTCATTCTGAAAACTGTTTTACTTTTCATTAAGTGACTTATACTTTAAAAAAAAAAAATTTAACTCTTTCACCAATTCAAGATATTCATAATGAGAATATGTCCAATTTAATCTTTTTGCATCCAGCTACATATTTCAATAAAAATGGCATATATAAAATTTTACACATTTATAGATATTTCAAGTAACCATGGTATAAAAATAATAATAATTAAAGTCTAAAGCATGAAATATTAAAAGAATCATTCATCTTACGATAACATTTTTTTTAAAAAAATAAATAAATAATAAGGTTAACTTAAATTTTTCAAAGCTTAACACGATTAATTAGTTACCAATCATTTAAAAAAATCTAACAATATAATTTAAAATAAGAAATTCACTTTATTTGTTCAATTTTGAGAAAATTCAAGTCTAACAAATTTAATTTCATGCAAAAAAAATTACCAATTTAACAATTATAAAAATATTAACCACAGTCATATATCTCATTTGTAAGTAAATAATAAACAAGAACCCTTACCTTTGATGACTTGCAGGAGAGTCATTTAAAAAATCCTAAAAAAATATTTAAAGGTTCAACAATGATGGATTTTAAACACATATACACAAGATTTAATCATAAAAATTTAAGACCCCATATAATATTTTTCATCCAAAAAATAAATAAATAAATAAATATTTTCATAAATTTCCATGAAAGGAGAGGGGAATAAGGATTACCGTATGGGAGGTTGGCGGCTGTGAAGAAGGAAAGAGAGAAGCAAACAGAAAGTGGGTCGGCGCATGTGTTTTCCCTTTTTTATTTTTATTTTTGTTTTGTTTTTGTTTTGCGTTGTCGTTTTTGTGTTTTATGTGTTTCACCTTTTTCAATTTTTTTGTTTTGTTTGTATTTTTTTAATATCTTCTCTCATGCTATTCCAAGAGACTTTAAAAAAATATAAAATTACATTAGTTTGGGAGCAAGTAAATAAAAAAATGCAATCATTACAATCTACCATCTTTAAAAAAAAATTGTTCTCAAAATTCACCATGTCATACTAAGAATAATAACAATTGAATGACCTACGCATCAATTGACTCGATTATCTAAAAATTAAACAAGTTAAGGTACTTATAACGGACTTTGTCTTCTCGCTCCTTGTATAAAACATCACTCTCGATCCCTAAGTCTGACCAATCAAGAATATGGGATTGATCTAGTTCATACTTTCGTAACATAGATGTTACGGATTTTGACATCGGTCTAATTTGTTTTTAGTTTGGCAAATCTGTGACAAATGTGTGACAAATGATTATTTACATTATTTATTTTATTCGTTGATATTTTTACACTTGATCTTGTGGAGTTGTAATTTAATATTGCAGCGCAGTGATCGAGGAGCAGAAAATAGTAAAAATCTAGCAGAGAATCGAGAATGGTCCTCCGCCGATCGATCGGTCTGTTAGCCGATCGATCGGTCTGTTAACCGATCGATCGGTCATTTTGCAGAAGTCATCCTGAAGAAGTTTTGTGTTAAAATACCAAGAGTTTTGATTAACCGATCGATCGGTCCTATACGCGTAGGCCATATTTTAAAGCAGCAGCAGTTAGGGTTTGGTAGTTTAATATAAATAGGCAGTTAGGGCTTCTTATTATATGTGTCTCCTATTATTTTATGAAAACCTAGCCGCCATAGAGAGCCTAGGGGATTATTCATTGTACTCGCAAGCTAGTCTATATACTCGTAAGCTAGTCTATAACTTGATGATTCTTTAGCTTTCCCCTTTTCAAGCCAATCATCAAGTCAAACAAAGCTTCTACAATCAATTTGGATTTGTGGAGTCGCTTGAGAGGATTCTTAAGTATTGAAGTCTGGTAGAGGAGTCCGTCAGCAGTGAAGTCCGGTGGTGGGTTCCAGCAATGGTCAAGTACAGAAGTTGGTGTACGTAGATTCGGCAGGAGTAGACTTTCAAACATTTAGTTGTGGGTACAACGTCAGTTTGTAAGATTCTCTTGTAACCAACATTTAATAGTGTTTGATTTTCTAGACCCAGTGTGGTCTCGTGGTTTTTACCCGGTTTGGAATTTTTCACGTAAAAATTATCGTCTCGTGTGTGGGTGTGATTATTTATATTTGCTGCTTGTGGGATTGATTGTTTTAAACTTTTGCATCATTTAGCTTATTTAAGAAAATCGGTTATTGAAAATCAGTCTACAAACGAGATTTTTCAGATGCGATTTCTCCTTTCGAACTGGGTTGAAGGTTATTGAGCCGGGTTGATGGGTTAATGGGCAAAAATAGGCCACGGGTGGGTTGGGTATAGGGCCGTTCAGGTTTCGAATCAAAGCTGGGGTTGTCTTCCTACAGGTGTTCAGTGCAGGGAGAAGAGAGGGCCATTTAGGGTTTTCATTGCGAATTGCAAGGGCGGTGAAGAGGGAGGGAGAGAGGGGAGGAGGTTTGCTAGGGTTTAGGTGAAGGTGGTGAAGGCCGCGAAGGCAACGAATCTTCGATGGCCACGCATGGTTTGATAAAGAGCAAAGAAGAAACAGAAAAAAGAGAAGAAGATCTATGGTATTTGAGGGCATAGCCCTTTGCGAATTTGGTTAACAGTGTTGAGAGTTGGGTGCGGCGATGGTCAACGCTGGTAGTGGTGGCTTTCAATACAAAGTGCTATGTACCGAAGAATTTATGGCGATCAAGTTGCGATTTTTTTCCTCTTTTTGCTAGGGTTTAAAAGAGAATAGTGAACAAGATAGAGGAGATGGAATCTCGAACCTATGGTCTAATACAAAAATGATGCAGTAAGTGGAAGGATACAAGATGAAAAACCCGTATCACAAAAGAGTCACAACCCTAACACAGGACCATGGCCTTAAAAACAATTATTCATTCATAATATCTAAATAATACATCAAGAAGACCCATATTTATAGGCCTAAATCCCTAATTAGAAACAAAACTAGATATTTAAAATATTAGAATCCTAAACTAAGACCCAGTTTGGCATCTCTAAAAAGTTGGGTTTTTTTGTAAAAAAAACAACTCTTAAGTTGGAGTGTTTGGCATCTCTAAAAAAAATCGATAATTTTTCACTTTTTTTCAAGAAAAAAGGCTATACACATCCCAAACAACCTAACTTTTTTAGAGTAAAATGACTATAATACTCTCAATTAAAAAAGTCAACTCTTTTCACAAAAACAAAAACAAAATGTGTCAATATCCCAAATACTACAGCATAAAAGCAAAAATTAAGGGAATAATAGACATTTTAATAAAAAGTAAAAAAGTAAAAAAAAAAACTACTATAAAAATTATCGCAAACAATCGACCTTTTTTCTTTCTCTTTTTTTCTAAAAAAGAAAAACGTCTCAAAAGTTCAGCTTTTTAGTCATCCTAAACAAGGACTAAAAGAAAATAAAATAAAATAAAATTCTAATTAAAAATAACACTAACTATTAAAAAATTAAAATAGATTTATAAATTAGCCTTGTTGTTCCGCATCAACATCATTATTTAATATTGAAACTAAGGCATATAAACAAAGACTCAAGGTTGACCCTTGTTGTAATACTTCAATAATGGTAAATTTGCATAATCTAATTGTAATTACAACCTCATCATACATGCCTTTTTTATGGCATCCTTTTTTTCTTCTAAGAGTCTCAATATTATATCTTTAGACACCTTTTCATAATTTTTCCCAAACTTACAAAATCTATAGGAAGATCTCTCTTTTTCTCGTTGTATTGTTCTATTAGCTTCTATAGCAAGTATATTAATTTCAGAGGGATCTACCACGCAAAAATCTAACCTGATTATTTGATAGTGTGGTTGAAACTCTTTAGTAATTCCCAATTGTTCTCTCCTACAGTTTTATTTTATAACTCAACAACTTAATACATTTATATTTGTTACATTATTGGCATCTTCTTGATATTTATATACAGTTACTAAAGGACTTTTTCTACACTTGTCAGATATTTTCCTAATTATTATGATCTTATTAAATAAGTTTCTTAACCAAGAACCCATTTAACTTATTCGATTTCCTCCTCTTTGGTGCAACTGTCCTGTCAAATTTACTTATTCTACAGAAAACGTTGTATTCTACAATTTCATCAAAACCATCTTTTTTCTCTCGTAAGTTATCTACATGTTTTCATTTAATAAAATCTCTAAATAACCTTTCTACTGGTTATTAATCTCCTCATCCTTCTCTTACACCCTCAAATCCTCCTTTTGTATGCACTTAAAGTTCCTTTTATCTCACAGCTTAGCATTAGCAAGTTTGTCAACATTCTTTTCTTGGCTTTCGGCATCTCTATTTTCCTTTTCAACCTTCTATGTTAAGCCAATTATCTCTTAAAAATTTTCTCATTTCTATCATTTTGCCCGTGTTTAAAACATTCTACTATGGAATGTAGGTTATCATTCCACCACTAAATTTCTTCAAATATATAGGGTTTTTTCCCTTCGATTCTCCATGGATTTCTTTCAATATCCTTTTAATTCATTTTACCATTATATTACTATTATTAATTTCATCTTCATGTTCCACAATACTTCTTTAAGCATTTTATTCATAAAGATTTCTAATTTCTCACTTTTCAAATTCCACTAGCTAGTTATTGGGTTCCTAATTCCTTCTTCAAATTGATGCTGCCCTTTCATGTAGGTATAGTTTTGTTAATCTTTGCAATGAGGTTAAACTCTCTTATGGGATAACTTTGCAATTTTTATACATTATAGGGTCTCTTTTTCTAATAAGAATTAAGTACTCTTCTCCTTTTCTAATGGTAAGTGTTGGTTACTATTATATTATAAGATTGAATACTATTGCAAGAACTAAAGTTCCCCCTCTAGCCTTATTTTGACCACGAAGTCCATATTCACCATGTAATCTCTCAAAACCGTAATTATCTTTTCCCACGACCATGAAAATTCCCACCTAAAAATCATTTTCTCTCCTAAAGGTATATCCTACATCATATCGGTTCGATCCCAAAATTGTTCTTTAACATGTTCATCCAACCCTACTTGGGTGTGTAGACCCTACTTAGGGTGCATAGATACTAATAACGTATAATTATGCTTCTCTCTAACTACAAGTTTAATTAATATTATTCTATCTCCTTTCCACCTCACAATTACTACATTATTTCTAAGATGTTTACAAATTGCAACTATTATTCCTACAATATTTATATGTCTATATTATCTGATTTAACAAATCTTATAACCAGTACTTTTCACATCTTTAGCTTTCTTACTTGCCTGCCTACTTTCTTATAAGCATACTAGACTAGCTTTCGTCTATTAATTATGTTATTTTATCTGTTAATGTTCCTTTATTTTAATGTTTCTTTATTTTAAGTCGCTAATCTAGACCTACAATCATGGACTAGCTTCTTTACCCACCATTGTCCAAGCTCTGGGGGAAAAAAGAAAAGAAAAAAGGAAAACAAGCCTACCACTGAGAAATAAGAAAATTTTATGTGATAGTAAGTACCATCAATGAAGCATTCTCAGCCTGCAGTTTCTCTGATTTTTCTGTTAGTTGATTTATTTCAGAATTAAGTGCTATGTTTTCCACTTTCAGGGTTTCATATCTCTTCAAGAGTTCCTCAGTTTCAGCCTGGAAGGGAAAAAAAAAAGGTTGACTTGACAAACTCAGTTGAAAAGCTGAGCTGCAAAGGTGAAAACTAAAAGAATAAAAGAGATTGCAACTAAAATTCTATATACCTGCTTCCTTAACCTAGACCTCCTAGCAGACTCTCTGTTAGCCTGTTTCCTCCTCTCTCGTTTCAGCAGTCGTTCATCCTGAAGAAACAGAAAAACAGAGCAAATAAGAGTTTGAAAATAGTACTGCACCTAAGCTACTCTCTGCAAGCTGTCCTATATGGAAATGTTTGAACTCGAAGCCCATTAGTCAAATAACTTTTCGAAGTTTGGCGAGCCAATACGATTTAGTTAACTCTACTCCCCAGCTAGATCTTAATAGTGTCAATCACTCAGCTGATTTTGGTTTGATTGAACTCAACATTTGCTGTGTTCCCTTGCCAGTACAGTGGTTCATGTAAGGTAGAACGAATTGAAGAAAATGACAAGTTAAGAAAAAAAAATATGTATCTCAGTGCATCTAAGAACACATGTAAGTACATTAAAAAAGCCTCAAATGATGACAAGCAGCGACAACTAAAGATGATATTTGCTATCCTACTTGCATCCAGACTTCAGAAGGCAACCCTGCACCAGCAGGACAAGCAGCACAAGTCGCACCCGCCTCTACTTTGCCATTGGGAGAGTCCACTGGTGGCTCTGCAACATTTTTAGTAGCCACAACAATCTCCAATACTCTTCTGGAAGTCACATTGGCATCCCCTTCGTTAACAGGACTGGCCTGTGTATGGAGTTTAACATCACTGTCTGTTTAAGAAACAATTATAGCAAATAATAAGTTTGGAGACACAATAAGACAGTTTTCATGTTTATTTTAAAGAAGAGTTTTCATGTTTATTTTAAAGAAGATGCCCTTTAATGTGCCATGGCAGATATAAAGGGAACAAAAGCTAACAATATTTATTGCAGAAGGCTGGCCACTAAAGGCGCTATCTCCCTTCAAGACCAGCTGCATCGTGCTGTCTAACAAGCATTCGTATTATTGTCAACATAAAATCAATCAGGGGCTTGAATCATAGGATTCATACCAGAGGCAAAGGATAGCTTGCCCATCGAAACACTTTTCTTCTGGTTTTTCCGTGCCTGTAACACGAGAATATCATTTTATTATAACTCCATGTTTCACGAATCACATCTTGTAGCTCCATTTGGTAGGAGGGACAGATAACCGGAAGGAAGTTGCATAGTAGAGATTTGAAAAGGCAAGGGAGGAAAGGCTACTGTCTTTGCTCCACTTGTCTAGTTGAGACATAAAGGAAGGGAAAGAGAAGGCTAGGGATGTTTGTTACCTTGTGTTGCTTTCCACCCTCAATAATAAGGTGTTGTTGGAAGGGAATATGTAAAAAGGAAATGTGTCTTTCTTTTCTTTCACGTGCTCACTTTTTGATGGATTGAAAATGGTGGATCTGGAGAGATTTGCTCCCTCTCCACTATTACTTCCAAATAAATAAAAAATAGGGCTAACTAAACTAATGGCCCATAAAGTATGCCCTTTCTGGTACTTCGGTCCCCAATATTTTAACTTTGTCAATTTTCAACTACAAAATATGAAGTCAAAAGATTCCCAAGCCTAAACCCCATCTATAATCAATGATAAGAGGTATTTTTTGAAAAACCTCGTATACATCACTACATATCACTGAGTTGATTCACTGCAAGTCAACCCAAGTATTGATTTGAGCTCACCTTCATCATCTACATTCAACAACCCACCAATGTCAACCACCCCACCACCCAATGCCACTGAGATCCAACTGGCAAAATCAGTGCCACACTTATCCCTCGCTTATTTCCTTATTATGTTGCAATTTCAATCTGGTAACGATTTGTTTATTCTTGCTCTTTATGTACTTGATTCTTCTCAAATAGGTTCTATAGTTTGTTCGAGAACCAAAAACAAAATTAAGACCCCATTGGTACAACACCAACACCACCAGACCACCCCCCCCCCGGTATGGGGTCGGTGGTGTGGGTGGTGATTTTGTGTCAGTGGTGGGACTCTTGTAGACTAGGGAGTTGAAGCCAATGGTAGGAATTTGCGAGTAGAAGCTTTGAAAGGGTTGAAACTTCGGAGACGGCAAGGGAGATGGTGATCAGCAGCGGATGCAATGGGCAACAGAGAGAAGTCATGGACAGACAGGGAGATATCTTTTGTGGTGAGTACATGGATAGGTTGAGATGGGTGGTTCTGATTTGATCATAAGATTGATAGTGTGGGGTTCTAATCTAATGTGATTGAACACAACATTTCCAAGAATACCCACGGTTCCCATCACTGATTTCAGACAGCAATAGGGCTGGGAACCATTCAAACTCACATTTTGTTGTTTGGGGACTAAATTGATAACATTAGAAGATTGGGGGGGCAAAATGCCACAGAGCATGCTTTTGGTTGGTGGGCCACTAGAGGTGTACCTACCCTCCATTTCCTGTTAAAAGGAGGAACAGTCTTCATCTGCTCCATTTATTCGGTTGTGCATGAAGGGAAGGAAAAGGGAAGCTTACGGATTTTCCACTATTTTTCCATTATAATTTTAAATATTAATGATATGGTGTTCGAACAAAAGACACATAAGATATCTCCTTCTCTTTTGCTCTCATCCATCCACTACTAGGTAAATTGAAAATGGTGGCCACGAGGGATTTGCTCACCTTCCAATTTTCCTTTTTCCTTCCCCTTTTGTTCCTACAAAAACTAAGAATAGTCTCCATGCCCTCTTATCCTTCCCCCTTTTCTCCCTCATATCAAATATAGCCCAAGGACAAAAATGAACTTAAAAATATACAATAAGAAAGAGTCCTTACGCCAGTGGTACCATCACTTACGTTACTGGAAGCTTCAATACCGCCTTCTACACTGCACATGACCAGTCAATCCAGAAATCGTGTTTACATCCAGTATAACAATGATTAAAATAACAAAACATACTAACCAATATACCAACTTGAAGCTTTAAATAGAGCATGACTTCAAGTCAACCACAAAGGGCTCACTGGAAGCTAATTTATCTGCCTTACCTAGTTTGCAAGCAGGAATTGACTAAGAAAATCCAAAAACCATGCTAGGTTAACAGACCTCTGTGATGGCCCGTGAACTGATCCTTCACCATCCACCTCAGCTTTGACATTGACTCCTTGCATAGAAACTCCATCCGATCTTTTCAACTTTTTCCTTAAGCCTTGATCCATGTTGTCCGATGAATTAGAAGGCAGCTGTGTACCCACAGGAGTCGCAGCCTGGACTAGAGTCACTGCAGTAAGACTACATGGTGGCAGAGAAAACACCTGTTTCCGGTGAATCATCCTACCCCAAAAAGTTCATGAATCATCGCACTCCTAAGCAACGAAAAGGTTCGGCAGATTTCACCGCTAAAGATATTATACCTTTTTGCACGCACAGCATGAGGGATATTGAGATTATAACACCCACGGAGTAATAAAATTCTGGAACAGGACAGGTGATTTTGAAGAATGAATCTAACTAGAATAATTGTATCCCCTCTCAGCTAGAGAAAGAGGGAGGAGTGCAATGCTATGAGTGTAATGTTGCCGATGAAGCATGGATTAAGACACGGACATGGCAATTTAGGGGGAAAAAAACGGACACGGCAGGGATATGGAAAAAAAATATATTTTTATTTATATATTTATCCCATATTTATAAATAGAACAGCCACAAACAAAAAAAATAAGTAATCATCTAAATTATTCAATACATCATTCTAATAAAAGAAACGCCAATTGATACGTGTGTACTATGCTAAAATTTATTATTCCAATTATTAGTAAATATCCAAAAAATCTTTTTAAAATATCACAAGAGCCCCAACCTTTTTCTACAGTGTGTTCATTATTGGACACGTGTGTCCAACACGAGTCACGTGTCCGATGGGACACATGGGTCCGATGTCGTGTCCTCAATGAAAAAAATAATAATAAATTAAGACAAGCCCCATGGCGTGTCCAACACGTAACCTAGTGTGTCCGGCACGTGTCCATACTTTCTAGAATCTCGTGAATAGTTCAATATGAAACTAAGTTGCACCAATCATATAAAATCAGATCATGGATGAATTTTGAATAACGTAAATGTATTACTCTAAAGTAGAGTAGGTACTCTGGAACTATTTTGTGTTTACAATTCTCTTGCATAAAACCGAAACAGAAGTTTGCAAGGGGGAAAGGGAAGTAGCAAAGAAAAGCATGACTTACAAGAGGAACTACAGGATGAGCATAAATAACTCCAGGAGAGTGAGAGTACATCGCTGGGTAAGGCATCCCATAAGGTGGCATCAAAGTCTGCAGTAATTACATTTCAAATAGAGAACAAGTTTATCAAACTCAGTCGGAACACTGCTCCTAGTCAAGCCTAAATAATTCAAATGAGCAGGAGCCGATCATGTAAACTCAGATAGCTACAAAGTACCTGTGGTGGGGCCCACATGTGAGGATGAGGAGCAGGACCAGCCATGACTGCAGAGTTCAAATATGATGGTGGTATGGGAATTCTTGGCCCATAATATGCCTGAAAATCAATCAGCTTGTTAAATTGCTAGTAATTACAGAAAATAGATAGAAACAAAATATTCCAAAAGTTATGGGTCAAAGAACTTAATTTCCATCGAAGAGAGAAATATGGTCCAAAAAGGGAATAACCTGGATAGTTGCCCAGTCGGGATAGAGATGTATGTTTGTCTGTTCCTGCCAATGCCAAGGGAAGGATCAACTTCAGACCACAAAACTCCAAGAGTTAACCAACCAGAGGAACAATGCCGAAGCGCTCTCTCTCTCTCTCTCTCTCTCTTCCCCATGAACTTACTCCTATGCAAGGTCAGGTCTCCTCATGAGGTGAACTAAGCAGATAGGTTTTAATTGGGAAGTAAAGAATGAGTACAGAGCAAGCGGTAACTCTCCGAAAAAAGAAATCAGTACCGTAAATAGATCTCCCTTTTGCAGGGGAAATGGATAGAATGAGGGATACAAAGAAGCCTAAGGACGGGACGTGCATCATTGCAGTCTTTCAGCTATTTGTTTGATGAGAAATGCAAAAGGAAAGAAAAAAAAAAAAAAAAAAGGATCCCCCTTCCTTAGTAGTGTTGACTAACTTGACTTCTTGCAATCATACTTGAAGGTTCATAAACTATTTAGTAATTTAGTATATATATTTAACAGAATGGGAAGAAATTACTCATTTGTTTCTGATAATGGTTCTATGAACTCAAACAATAAAAATTTACCAGGAACACCTAACCTGTTTAGGAGATGCTTTCTCAGATTTTGGAGATGTCATGGCTTCACTACTTCCCATGTTCAAGTTCCAAAGTAGAAAAGTGAACAGCTATGGAGCAAATGCTACGTACTCCACTTTTCCTTCATTTGTATTTGTCTTCCCAAAAGGGAAAATTTCAGTCAAAATCACTTGAAACAACCACATAAATATGAAATATAGAAGTTCATGGAGAAACGGAATTGGAACTGCAAAAAGAGGAGAAAAAATGAAAAACTGGAATAGGTACAATGATGAAATGAATAAAACCCAAAAGACTAAAATAATAATTTGTTAACAGATAAAATATAATGGAACTGGTAGGTATATACGACATGTATATTGCAAGCCTAAGAAGGATGGACACGGACATGGGATGCAATGGTTATCACAAAATTAGGATATGGATTTGGCACGGATACAACAAAAATATATATTCATTTGCTATGTAAATGAATACAACATACACGACCTTTAAGAATAATTACGAAAATGGTAAAGTACACTGACCTCCCTCGAGCTTTCTAACAAATCCATAGACTTTCTTGTTGTATTTGAAATGTCACTAAACTCCATTCCGCTCTAGTTTACTTTTTAGGTCTCCCCATGATTTTAAAAAACGGTCGTTACCGTTACGTAATGGTTTTGGTAGGTGCCGAGTCCCGTTATAGCCGCTATAGCGGTGCTACTGAAATTTGCAGCCGTAACGGTTGTTACGGTTGTATAACGGTGAAATCGGTCCGTAACGGGCCATTGCTGCCGTTACTCTGCGAAAAAACAGGGTCTTCAGCTGTGAATACTGTCGATGCCCTTTTTTGTCCATCTCTTTGATTACTTTCCCCATTTTCATCTCAAAACAACTGAGAAAGAGGCGAACCAACTAGATTAAGCAATAATTTGGTCATATCTACTCCATTTCGACGAATATTTTTGATTTTCGGAAGTTTCGATCTTCCAAGTTATTGCCGACTGTATTTGGTCAGATCCATTCCTCCTATTCTTCAATTTCTTCAGTTTCGGCAACCATTTGTGTTCTTAATCTTATGATTTTGGCATTTTGCTGGGTTTTTCTTGTTGAATATGAAGATATGTTCTTCCATTTTCAGTTTCAGGGCTTCAGCTAAAACTTGAAATTTTCTCCTCCTTCCATTTTCAGTTTCGCCTGAAAAGGAGTTGAAATTTTAAGTGTTTTTTTAAATTATTTTCTTTATCTTGATTTTAAGTTTTAAGTTTTTTTAATTCTTCTCCTTCTTCCATTTTCAGTTTCGGCTTAAACTTGAAAGGGAGGCTGAAATTTTAAGTTTTTTTAATTATTTTCTTTATCTTCATTTATTTGAAAATTAATAATAATATACAGATTTATTCATCTATTGTTTATTTTTTTATGTTAATGTTGTATTTTCTTATTATTTAAAAAATATTTTTAATTAATCTCAATTTGTTAATTGTTGAGATCTGGACTACCTGGTGATTCTATTAATCTCAATATTTTTTAGTTTATCTTTATTCTTTGGAAATTAAAATTACAGGCTTACAGATCTATTGCTTGAAAGCCTCAAATACTTGTTTTTATATATATATATATATATATATATATATATATTTGATCTTCTTCAGAT
>JAULJZ010000017.1:470576-480751 GCA_032270985.1 Heliamphora pulchella | reverse complement strand
AAACTCCTTCAGCCTTCTCGCCAACTCAATTTCAGAAGCTGCAGCTCCAGGTATTATACGGCTGTCCCTGCACATTGCCTGGCAAAGAGATGCATAAAGCAGCGCTCAAATTAGCTCTGTATTACCCAGTAGAAACTGGCAACACCTACCATTGAAGTGCCAAATTGGTTCCCAAAAAAATGACTCGGAGTGAAAGAGAACCTACCTAAAATTATTATCATACATATGTCAGATAAAATTACCTTGTACGTATTCACACCATCATCAACTGCTCTTTCAAGGTCATCCAATATACTATCAGTACTTCCTCTTAGCACCACTGTCGATACAGAGTTTCCACCTTCTTCATTTCTCACAATGGTGACCTATTATATATTTAAATACAAAGATCATGAGGGGGAAGAAGCATGAAACCATCAAATAAATTTAAAATGCTATGACCAAAGCAAGCTGGTTGATCATACCCTAACACCGCCAATTTCCTCTACCAACACAGAATCAACATACCCCAAATCATCGGGGTTTGCTGGGCCAAGCTTCAACTGTTTCCAAATTGATAAGAACATAAGAAAGGTCAAATGATATTTTTAGCTTTAAGTAAAATGTTATAATAACATGCTAGTATCCTTACCAGAGCAACAGCACCAGTGGTACGGCAAAATCTTCGCAGTTCAAATTTTGAGCTTATTTTTAAGACCATAAGCCTGTGAATAAATTTGTTGTGTATCCCATTATTGAGGATTAATAAAGCGTCCAGACGAACATATGCAAGGTAGTAGCACTACATAATAGAAATATCATACACAGAACTTGACTTCAAATATGGGTGGTGAATGCCAGCACTGCATGCATTCGTGCCAATCAAGGCAAAATCAGCAAAAAGGAAAAAGGAAAGAAAAGAAATGAAATGACAATGGACAAAAGTCAGGTGGTATTTTCTAATGGATGTGAATACCCAAAAACATGCTTTACCAGAAATATTATACATACAATGTAGGAATACAAGCTATGAAGCATGGATGCTTAAAAAATGGCCCCGTACAATATCGGATACGTATTGGATACCGATACGCGCTTGAAATGCGGGAATACGTATCGGATACGCCTGACAAGTATCCAAAAATAATTTTTTTTAATCTTGGATACATTTTGAATACGTACAAGATACGGGAGGGTACGTGTGACGGTACGAGATACGTTTTGTATACAGACGGGATACTTTTTTTATACATTTCAAAAACTATTTTTTTATTTTTTAAAAAGTTTTTATTTTTTAAAATAAAAACGTTTTTTTATTCAATTAATTTTTGGGTTTTATTATTATGAATGTACTACCATCTAGATATTTTTTCTATACTTAATGGAAAAAAAAATTTATTTATTACTTATTCAACTATTCTTGACTTGGATAGTTATTGAATATTTTAAAATAACAACAAACAAAACAAAATGACTTAACTCTTACTTTTGATTTAGTATTATAAATACTACAATACTACAAATTATAAAAAATATTTTTTTTTCCAAACGTATCTTAGCCATATCCGTATCCTACTTTCTTTAATTTTGTCGTATTGTTGTATCCGTATCATATCGTATCTTATCCATATCCCTTATATGTATATGTGCTTCTTAGAATACAAGAGATGCGAGAATGCTAGCTGTCAGCAAATGCGTCACTAGACTTATGCAAGGGACATTACCAATAGGAAAAGAGGATGGAAATTCTTGAGTTACAACAGTAGGTTTTTAATGAAAATTCTTCAGAATTAAAAACATCTTTTGTCTCCAAGTTCCAAACATACAAGCATTGACCATATTGGAGGGATCATAATCACACATATGGTCGGGTGCATTATCAATGGCAACATAATAGTTTAACATCAAGCATTGACCGTATTTTGAAATTGTTTTAACCACATTTCTTGGTAAAAACTTTTGGCCCTGAGTCCAATAGGAACAAGACAGCAAATGAAGCGACAAAGATACAAAATTGGGGAGACAAAAGAGAATCAATATACTTGTAACGCTCGCAGAAGTGCAGCGCCATCTCTCCAACTGCAGTGCCACTAACAATAACCTTGGCACCTGAGTCTGCAACCGCTTTAATGAGCTCCTCAACTTTGGCTTCTTCAGTTTTAGCATAATTTTCTAGCTGGAGGATGCCAAAATGGCAACAAGATGAAGGTTGCCAGGAAAATTGAGTATCAAACAATGAAGGAAGCTATACTGATAACGTCTGAATCCAAGAAAGTATCAACAGCTACACAAGAAGTATCTGAATCCAAGCAGGTATTGACAACTTTAAAGTGAAGTGAACCAAGAGTTTAGTAAAAGCTACTGCATCCAATAACAGGGAACCAGATATAATGTACATCACAGAAAATGTCATTCACCAAAGGCAAATACGAGAGGAAGAAGGAAAAGGAGAGGAAGAAGTCATCTCAATAAATCATCTTAAAAGATGACGGAATACAAACCAATGAAAAAGTTAAGCATTCATCAATAACATTCATCCTCAAAGCTAGTCTGGCAGTTTGCAAAAATTCGTTGGATCCTATATTTCTTGAGAATTTACACACAAGGAGGCAAATCAGTTACTCAACTAAACTGAGTGGAAAACTCAAAGGACAATATATTTTCAATTCCAAATGACAAAAACTCCTTTGAGCCAAAAACAAAAAAAGGAAAAGAAATACTATACAAGGCCAGGATATCTGCGGGGCTACTTCACAGAGAAATTTCACTCTCAGCTCAATGCACAAACCATCTATCCAAACTCAACAATCCATAAGTTAACTAATGCAACATGACACAAGCATGAGATAGAGTCCACTAAACTAACCAGGAAATCAAAATCCAAGTTTTCAACTGAACTTAACCTTTGTTTCCAAGATCATAATAAGGAGCACATAACTGTGACCATTGAATTGCCTAATACCAGTCCCGAGCTGACCAGACTGGTTTTAATTGTAGATGCCCCTTAACATTTGCAGGTGTAGTTAGCATGATCATGATATCTTCACTTTTCCATATTCCAAAGCATATTCTTCAAAAATGTGAAACTGGTAACAATCACATGAAAGAGACTTCTAGGCAGAACACCAATTGATCAAATCCTTCAAATTCCCAGTCAAACCAGTATAAACAAAAAAAGTCCTCCATCCTTCCAGCCTCTTTAGAGGCACTATTAATGCACAAAATGTATCACTATTACACTAGTTATCAATTATCCACAACACTATCACTTATCAAGAAAGTTGACAAATATCTGATTTTGCTGACGTTTCCTTATAACTAATGTTCCATAAACTAAGACCCTTCAGTGTTCTAACATGCATTCAGGCAACCAGCTTGATTCCATGGTTGATAACAAAAATTTTCCTTAGCCTTTACTAATAGCTAAGATTTTCAAAGTGTTTCACCCTATTATTAGATATAACATGTTAGTGTGATGGGGGGCACAATATATACTGAGCATCAATATTAACTCAGTCTGCTTAATTCCTCCACATGCCAATTCGGTAAATTTGTTGGGGTGTTTTAAGTTTAAAATATGAAATTTTTACGCACAAACAAGTTTCTTAACAAGGCACGAGTACTACAAAGTGAATATTTAAAAACATAGGACTTTTTGCGGTACTTTAGGAAAAGGTGCATAATACTCCACGAATCTAATTGGTCTCAACTCTTAACAATGTTGATGATTATTGCAAGGTTTTCTTACTCTACTTTTCTCAATACCTCAAGGTTCTAAACTACAACAAGCCTAGCAGAAATAGTGACAGCCATCCATTAGTCTCTAAAGATGCTGCCAAGAAAAAACCTGAACAATTCAGCCCCTACATTTCTTCAGAGTTCGAATGAGTTAAATTCAGATGTTTATGGACTTTATGATGGGAAATCCATACTAGTGAATATCTATTCGTGAGACAGTACTGTGCCTCCAGATGTAGGCAATAGGATAAACAACTCTCCTCTGCATGCTACTCAACCGAAAAATATACAAGGAGGCACACATTTACCTAGCCACAGACATCGAAACAGAAAGGTTTCTGGAAAACCTCGATACATAGAACGCCTAACAGAAAAAGATGGAAACGGGTATATAATGTATCAAGGAAGTTTTGCACATTGAAAAGAAAAAAATAAAATGAAAAATTTGAGGTTCACACACAACACCCTACTACCACCACAAACAAAAAAAAAAAGAAGGTAAGATGACAACAAAAATGGCAGGGGTCACAAATGATGGATTGCAGAAAAGTAAAGAAATTGCAAGGGAAAACATGCTCAAAATGACAGTTTAAACGTCACAACACAGAATGTAGACAGAGAAGCAGCCCCAACAAGTTCCTCAGCAGTATACCTGCTCAGCACTATGAATAAGGACAGTTCCTTTTGTTTCAGTTGCAGATGTATCAACGCCGCCAGCAAACACGACAACCTACAAAAGTACGGATAAATGATGAAGTTCACTGACCTGATGTGCTATGAGTTTTCACTTTTAAGAAATACACACTGCATTTTTTTCTTTTGGATAAGTAAAATACATCATGTGAACCTTTGGCTTAAAAATATAAAATCAGAGACCTCTCTTCAAAGCCAGTATTTTCTAATGCAGTGATTCACCTAATTACTCAGAGAGTCAAACTATTACGTTGATGATCTATAAAACTCATTTTACTGCGAGCACTTAAAGATATGATCACAAAAAACAAAAGAACCTACTTCAACTGCAATTATCTATATAACAAGATGGAACAACTTGATGCGACATCTATATAAGTGTCAAAAATCCAACTCTTAATTGAAATGAGACAATATTGGCCTTTCCTTTTATTCTCTCGTCTTTCTCACGTTCTTCTGTGTAAAAATATATATATATATAAAAAAAACATTGATATTATTTCTTCTTTTACTAATTCATCAAAAAAATAATTTAGCTT
Source organism: Heliamphora pulchella (assembly GCA_032270985.1). NCBI lineage: Eukaryota > Viridiplantae > Streptophyta > Magnoliopsida > Ericales > Sarraceniaceae > Heliamphora > Heliamphora pulchella. The sequence goes on along the minus strand of JAULJZ010000017.1, from coordinate 475,802 downwards.
TTACTTTTATTACCTTTTTTTGTTTTTTGTACCTCCATAAATTAGCAAACTAACAAAGTTGTATTTTTAGTTGAGTATCTTAAAATTATCCGATTAACTACTTATTGAATTATTGATATTACTTTATGTTTTACTCTTAAATTACTAAAATTAAATAATTGAGTGCCATTTGGCACAAATTGTAACTAGTAACATCATAATGCACGTGGAATATTATTCTTACAAGTTACTCCACTAAAAGTTGATGAGCATAATCATCTCACATCAGCCAGATATAAATGTCTGGCCAACATTAAAGAATGTGGAAAACAAAGGAAAGAGAGCAGGCCAAGGATACTGCCACAAGTGGAAACTGGCTAATTTAAACCTCTCTTTTTGAATTGCCTAATTTAAACCTCCTGTGGTGGCTTACAACAAAATATGTCCCCCAAAGAACCATGCAAATATAGCCAAGAAAAAGTTATGCCCCCAGAATATGTCTCAATTGTTCTGTCTTCAGGACCATAATTGTCCCTTGAGAGATGGCATTCTTGCTTTTGTTCCCAATCCTACTTCAGGGTTGACTAGTATACTTTGAAGCCCCTCATTTGGGACTTTTATATGTAATGCAATGGCATGCTTGCACAAAGGCTGCATATTGATCAGCACAATTTAGGGTCCGATTGGCAACTAGCTTAAAAGCTAGTTTTTTTTGCGTTTTTAGCCAAAAAGCTAAATTGGATTCAAAGTAGGTTGTTTGATAAATTAGCTTTTAAACTCGCTTTTTTTAAGTTGGTTGCTTGGGTAAAAAGTTGGCTTTTTTATTTTTTGTTCAAAGTGGACAATTTTACCATTCAATATATTTTATATTAACAATTATATGCAGTTGGTAGTGGTAGTAAATAAATTATGAATAAGAGATATTATTGTATTTTAAAAATATTGAGAATTTGAATAGAATATTCTAGGAGTTTGTGTTATGATTTAACTTTTTGGCTTTTTGAATTTTTTGCATTTTTTCTTTTTTACCAAACAGGCAACCTTGACTTTTTGGCGTTTTTAGTCAAAAAACCAAAAGGCCAAGGTTACCAATCAGGGGCCTTAATTGTTATATCATATCACAGATTCACAAGAATCCAACATTATAGACTTGGGGATATGTTTACCTTATGTAGCATATAAAAACACACAGGCACATACACATGCAGACGTTAGACTCCATCCAACTTCATGTGAAAATATAAACTAATCTATGTTATTAGACAAAGAATAATAGGAAGCCGTACTTTAATAGATAAGCGAGTACTCTTATTTACAATAAAACTAGAGAATACCATTACATTCATACACCCACACACACTTGATAATAAATATATAATAATAATAAGCTATAATAAGCTACCACTAACATCCCTCTTAAGCTGGAGCATATATATCTACTATACCCAGCTTGTTACATAAATATGAGACACGTGGACTCGGTAAAGATTTAGTGAAATATCAGCCACCTGGTCCCCTGTAGGAATGGACCTAAAATAACAACTCCTTTCTGATATTCCTCACGGACAAAATGACAGTCAACCTCAATGTACTTCGTTCTCCCATGAAATACTAGATTTGTGGCAATATGAATAACTAGGGTATTATCAACCCAGAGTCTGGCAGATCCTCTAAGAGGGAAATGTAACTCTATCAAAATATGCTGAATCCATAATCTCAGCAGTTGCTAAAGCCATAGCCCGGTATTTGGCTTCAGCACTAGACCGGAATACCACAGTTAGCTTCTTACTCTTCCAAGAAACCAAATTTCCACCAATAAATACAGAGTAACCATATGTGAATCGCCTGCCAAATATACATCCAGTCCAATCAGCATCAGAGTACCCATCCATTCCCATATATTAATAATCAGAAAACTGAATTTCCTTAGCTGAATTTTTGTGCAAGTACCGAAGAATGCATAACACCGCTTGTCAATAAGGAACACGAAGATCAGACAAAAATTGACTCACTACACTCACTGGATAAGCAATATCTGGACGAGTCATCGTAATAAGATAATTAAGCTGCCCCACTGTACGTCGATATTGCTCAGGATCAAAAAAAATCGCTCCTTTTGGCTCGAGCTTGACATTAGACTCCATAGGTGAGTCCACTCATTTAGCATTCATATATCATGCTCGCTCCAAAATGTCAAAAACATACTTTCGCTGAGAAATGAACACACCTTTCTGATTTCTAGTTACTTCAATGCCCAGGAAATATTGAAGTTCATCAATATCTTTTGTCTGAAACTTGGTACCCGAGAATAATTTAAGCTCAGCAATCCCTCTACTGTCACTACCAGTAATAATAACGTCATCCACGTAGACGACGAGTAATATGCAACCTGCTGAGCTATGTCAAAAGAATATAGTATGATTCTTCGCGGACTGCCAAAAACCAAACTCCTATACTATTGAGCTGAAACGGCCAAACCAGGCCCGGAGAGACTGCTTCAGACCATATAATGAACACCTTAAATGACAGACATGGTTAGGGGACCCCCCCTGAGCAACAAAGCCAGGCAGTTGCTCCATATAGACCTCTTCTTTCAAATTACCATGAAAAAAGGCATTTTTCACATCGAGTTGATACAAAAGCCACTGGTGAGATACAGCCATAGACAAGAATAAACAAACGAAAGCCATCTTCGCAGCAGGGGAAAAGGTGTCAAAGCAGTTAAAGTCATAGGTCAGAGCATAGCCCTTGGCCACTAAGCGGGCTTTCAACCGCTCCAAAGTGCCATCAGAATGAAACTTGACAATATATACCCACTTATACCCAATAGCTGTCTTCTCAAGAGAGAGACTCACCAGGTCTCACGTATGATTAGCTTCAAGAGCATTCATCTCCTCAATCATAGCCTGGCGCCAACTTGGATGAGAAATAGCATTTACAACAGAGTAAGGCAAAGTATGCTAATCAAGTATAGTAATACCCTTCTGGACAGTGGCAGGTAAACCACGATAAAAGGTAGTATACAAGGAATGATCTCGATAACTACGATAAGACTTGCGTAAAGCAATAGGCGGATCACTTATCTGATCAGAGGTCGGATCCAGTGGAGAGAAGAGGTGGTGGGGCCTGGAAAAGATGAGTCAGAGGATGATGAAACCACAGGTGCCTCTGGGGCAGCAGGAGAAGACTCGGGAATTACATCTGAAGAACTGGTAACTGGAGAAGAATCCACTGGTAAATCGATGGAGGGATGATGCAGCAGAATCCGATCTAAATCTTCAGCACCAGGGGAGAGAGGTGTAGTTGCAGATGTATAGAACGAAGTAGATTCAATAAACACCACATCGCGGGATACTAGAAATCTACGCAATTCCAGACTATAACATCGATATCCTTTCTGTGTCTTAGAATATCCCATGAAAGCACACTTGAGTGCTCGAGCATTCAACTTTGTCACATTTGGCCTCATATCTCGCACATAACAAACACACCTAAAAATCTTTAGTGGTAACAAGAACGAAACCTTCTGAGGAAGTAAAACTGACAACGGGGTAGCACCATGTAGGACAAAGGATGGTAATCTATTAATAAGATATGTTGTCAATACAGCTTCACCATAGAAAACTTTGGGAACCTTCATCTGAAACATTAGGGCACGAGCAGTTTCCAAGAGATATCGGTTCTTCCGCTCAGCCACCCCATTCTGCTGTGGTGTATCTGGACATGATGTCTGGTGAATAATCCCATGGGTACGCAAGTATGTACCCAACACGCCACCAATGTATTCACCCCCATTATCACTACGTAGAATCTGAATAGTCTTGCCAAATTGATTTTAGACTTCATTACAAAAAGTAGTGAACACAGTAGGTAATTCAGAACACTTCTTCATAAGATAAAGATTAGTAATCCGAGAATAGTCATCAACAAAAGTGACGAAATACCGAAATCCAAATAAAGATATAACAAGACACGGACCCCAGATATCTGAATGAACTAAAGAAAAATGACTCATTGTCCTATTATTATTATTCCTGGACATATATCGCACACGTAGGTACTTAGCAAACCGACATGACTCACATTCTAACTATGTAAATTGACTTAAATTGGGACATAGCTGCTTCAAACTCGGCAAGGAGGGATAGCCCAACCAACAATGTATATATAAAATCTAAGACGATCACCCAGAGCATGCAACATCCAAATTCTCATCCATCACGTACAGGCCACCTACCACATATCCTCTTCTGATAGTATTTCTCGAAACTAGATCCTGAAAAACACAATGATCAGAAAAGAACGTTACTGAGCACTTCAAATCATTTGTAAAGCGACTCACAAATAGCAGATTAAATGAATTAACAGGAGTATGTAAAACATCAAAGAGTGTAAGAGATGGAGATAAAGCAACTACTCCCTGTCCTTTCACCTCCAAGGTGCCTCCATTGGCAACGAAAACCCCACTACATCCAGGGGTCAATTGATAAGACGAAAAAATACATGTAGAGTGGGTTACATGTGCAGATGCATCCGAGTCTATCACCGACGATCTGGGGGTGGCCATACACGCAACTGGGTTACCTGCAACTCTGGCTGAGGGAGTATCGACTGTGTTCTTAATCCTCATCTGCATAAACTAATCATATTCTTTCTTAGTCATATCTATAGTTCTCCTCTCAGAAGAAGAGGAAGGAGTATCATAATCGGCCACTGCATTGGCCACAGAAGAGATAAGACACCCATGCAGCTTCCAACACGAGCTCTGTAAATATCCCTGCTCTCCACAATAGTAGCAGAACCTAATGTCACGTCCACCTTGACCACTGCCTTGTCCTCCATCACGACCTCTACCTCGGCCTCCATCACCACGGCCTCCATCACGAAAACCACCTCTACCTCCTCCGCACAATGCACCTAGGGCTGTATGATCATCTTGGTCAGCAGTAGTAACACGAGACTCATCTTTACTGATTGCTCTGTTCATCCTTCTGAAGACCACAGATAAAGATGAAATATCGGACCTAACCAAAATCTGTGAACGTGCGGAGTCAAGTTGCTTGATCACCCCAGCTAAGAAATAAACAACCAAGAACTGCATCCTCTGCTCTCTGAAAATCTCGTATCGATTGGTAAATGGTACCAAACGATCATACTCATCTGCTAACATCTTAAATTCTGTGAAGTAATCTAAAAAAGGTCGCTCTCCCTGCTGTATCCTGAAGATACTCCGCATCACATCACGCA
>JAULJZ010000017.1:452831-465906 GCA_032270985.1 Heliamphora pulchella | reverse complement strand
GAACCTTTAGCTATCGCCAAAGACGGCAACCATGCTAGCAAGTTTATGATGATAATGATGATCATGACATTTATGAACCACGCCATTCTTTTTGGATGTGAGAAGTGTCATTTTTCTTACTTTAAATAAAAACTAAATGAATATTAGGATGTGATTTTTAAAATGATATCTTGTTAATAATAGTAATATGTTAAAATGTTGAATTGTTATTTGTTAGTATATAATTATATTAGAATTTTAAAGCATGCATTATGCAAGACATTGACATTATAACAATCAATATTATTTTTTTTCTTGTCTTTTTTATAAAAAATTATCAATTATATTAGTATTTATAATATCATAGATACTGAGTGAAATTCTTTTATCATGTAACAATATCGTATTTTTTTTAATTTTAAAAACATAAATTTTAGAAAATATGTTTTTTATGTCCAAATAGCAATTAAAAACAACTACAAACATTCAATTTGTAATAAATAAAGTTAGAATATGTGTATTAATGAGTTTTATGCCATTTGCTAGTGCTTGAAAAAAATTTACGTCCGCGATGCCCGATTCCCGTTACAGGTTGATTGATACGCCCAATATTTGTTACACACGACCGCGACCGTTACGCTGGCCGATACCGCGATTTAAAACCTTGTGTTCAGATATATTTTTATGATTGAGCTCATTCAGTGTGTAGAGTTTGTTGAGTTTATTAATCATGCAAAAAATAAAATTCATCCGATATCTTTAGCTACGTGATCAGACAACATTTGTTTGACTATTTTTAGAAAAAAAATTATATTTATCATTCACTTATTTGTAAATAAGTGTAATACATTTATATAGTTACATATATCAAATCAATTTTATTTTTTACATGAATAACAAACTCGACAAACTCTACATAGTGAACGAACCCAATCAAAAAAATATATCTGAACATTATATTTATTAAAAGAATTAACATTACAACAATTGTGTCGTTGAGGGGTGGGGGTCACTCGAGTACACAGACTGCGTGGAATGTGGGGGTCACTCATGAGTGTTGTGAATTGTGAATTCATAACCTCATAGGCTTCGGCGCTCAGTCATAGGCTCAGGCGCTCACCCGTAGGGCTCTGCAAACCGAACAGGGCAAGTGGGCTTCTGGGCGGGCTGGGCTTCAATCCTTATACCCAAGTCCAGCCCGAACACTATCCGAGCTAGCCCAGTCCGCTTGAAAATCAAGCTTGGCTTTAGCCCAACGGGCCGGGTGGGCTTTGCCCGGGTAACGGGACGATAGGTCAAATGATGACACTTATTGAAGAGGAAAATTTTCTGGTTTTGGCTATTTGAATGCCCGTCGCTTCCATCTGAAAGACATAGATCGATGCCCAAAAATCCGAAATAGGTTGTTTGAATGCCAGTTGGGTAGGGTCCGTCTGGACGGTGAGGGCCCAAAAGGAAGGTTACGAAATCAATTTTCAGTCTCTAACATAAGTCAACCTAAGGCCCAAAGTGTTCCTAGTTCCTACCAATCATATAACTCCCAAAGAAGGTTATATGCATAAAATAGGCTCAAAGGCCACACCTTCTTGCTTCTCATAGCAGATCCACCAATCTCAACTGAACAATATGAATTGAAAGATATCCCTTATCCATGACTTATGTTGTTGAATTGAAAGATATATTTTATCCATAACTTATGTTGCTTCTCAAGCCAAAACCTATAAGCCATGCAATCCATTTGTACTTCAAATTACATCTCCATTCCATTCATAAAAATCAATATAATTGTGATTACAAGGATTTTAATATTCATGAAGGCCCAATACCAATAATGATATACATGGCTGCAATTCCAAGTTACATAATATATTGTTTCCATAAATGCAAAGTTATGGCTTTACAGCCATACAAGACTTGAAATAATCAAAACAACTTAATTAAGCAATCTTCTACAAACACTACAACATCTATAAAATCTGGCATCCTGATTGTCCGAAACAAAAGCAGAGTATGATGCCGAGTGAGAATCCACGTCTAATTCTGAACATGTAGCTTTCGATTCTGGATGTATAGCGGGAATAGCAGGAACTTCATATGAAGGTGAGGCCACTGGGTAAGTTGTTCTTTGGCTATTTAGGCTTTTTATTTTAGCTTTTAGGTCAGGTCTCCCACCTTGTTAGCAAGTACTGGTTAAGCTGTTAAATTCCATCTTCCCATGTATTTTGCTTGAAAAAGGTCGCTCAACCCCCTTTCTATTGAATTCTAATAGAAAAGGCCCTTTGTCTTCAAGGAACTAAATAGCTCGAGCATAGCTTGTTTGTCTGTTCAAAACTCAGTAGTAGTATCTCATGTTTTGACGGGACGGTTCATTGATTTAATTTATGTCATGGCGAGAGTTTCAAGGGATGACTTATGATATCCATCTCGATGCTTGCAATGTTATTCAAAGTAGGCCGAGACTCAATAGCAAACAAGACTAATAAAGTCACATGCATGGCCATGTAATTAGTGTAATGATGTTTACATACTATATACCCCCAAACCCCTTGTGTCAATATTTGAAACAATGCAATTAATTAACAGTAAAGTAGGTCGATTTCTTTGTTTTCATTCAAATCATCGTAATGGCTTAACTCATTACAGTTATAAAACTAAATTTCTGTTTCATCAAACTATTGGACCCACGTGACTTCACGTTATGTTATGTACCGAATAGATACCATAAGGTACAAATTGGCAACTATGTTTACGTGAGCTACAAATGTATACCCACCTCATTTTCGGGGATTAACCCGATATGTAGGGCACCCAATCTTGTGCAAATTTTTGGTTTTCACCGAAAAGCTAGTCAAGCACAACTTATGCACATGATTACATTAATATGAACCAAGTCAATTCCTTTCAATATTTCAATTTCATAATTAACCAAGCCTAATCAAATGCTAAGAAATTTTCCAATTTTATGTGAAAACATGTATATCAGCTATTTAGTCCAATTTTCCAGGCATACAATAATGAGCCGGCGACTCATCGGTAGTGGCTTGGTTAAAATTTCATCACAATTTCAAACTAAAATCTTCATGTGGACATTTCTTCAAACATATGGTACGTATAAATTCAAAAACACTTGATTTTCTAAATGACTATCACCAATGCAATGACACATCCAAATTCAAGATAACTTCAATCCAATGCTTTTCATCAACAATAAACCACAATCATTTTCTATAAAAACAATTATCACATTTTGCCAACAATTACGGTTCATGCTTTAAAATCAATGTCCATATTTTTTCTTAAGAGGATAACATAGTCATCACATGAAAATACATAGAACCAAATGTAGTCTAAAATCCTACTTCAATCGACCAGAAGAAACCCGAATTTTTAAGGTGGTCCAACAAAATTCCAATCGGTGGGAAAACTTTGCACTCATTGTGGAGGTCACTTACTTTTCTTCAGCTTTGCGAGATTCGGGAAAAGTATAGCCTATATGTGTGTGTATGCAAGCGAGAGATATTTAGGGAGAGAGAAAGGGGGAGGGGGAGAGAGAGAGAAAGGATTTGAAATTCCTATATACAAATCATATCACTTTAATTATGCTCGCACAAACTAGACCCTTAACCAAATTACCAACCAAATTCATTAAGGATTTTAAATAAATACATGGGTCTCCAATCACCACATGTGGGTCCCACAATGATCCATCCATAGACATTGGGCCCATGTCTGACATACCCAAAACAAATAATAAAATATGCAAATTTGTACAGCCATTTTGTTAATGCGGAGGCACTTGAGCTTATTACACTGGGATGGAGACATAATGGTTTATAATTCAACATATGGAGTAATTTGAAGGAATACTTAATTGGAATAGAAATAGAGTGCGGGGCTGTGTTATAGAAGGTGTTTCTATTTGTCGTCTCTACGAGTATTGAGACATTCTTTTTTCCTTTAAACTGAGCCTTTTGTTTTTCTTCCACAATTACTTATTAACAGATGGCTTCTTAGATTTTGATACATGTCAGATATGTGCGAGAAACATATCCTATATGCATTCCATAACATTGCTGTTACGTGCCACACCACGATTTTTACAAGAAGATTGAAGGACCCTTGATTATGAATTACTCAATGTAATTATTGCTAAGTTCCATTATTTAAGAAAAAGGTTAGCGAAGTCCTTTTTACTCTTTCAATTTCCAGTCACTTAAGTTTACTTCCAAAGTTTCCAATCAATTTCCAATAACTTGAAATGAATTATGTCATTACAATATTGTATGCTAAGCATGACTTGCACCAAAATTTTACCCTAATGACTTAGACCACTAAAATCCAGTGTCAACCATTTTACAAATCAAGGTTCTCAACCTTCTTTCATTTTCATTTTCATTTTCATTTGAAATGTCATATTGCTTACCTTATTGTTAGTAATTTTTCAAGTTTCATAAACACGTCCTTTTTTAGGTGTTTATCCAAAGGTAGAGAGACTATCACGCGCGTAGTTTTTCACAGATGGGTAAATCTTTGTCCCACGTATTGTCCGGTACCCTAATACAAAAAGTTTCACGAAATCACTACACAAGCCTAATCAATATATATATATATATATTTCAAAAATCAACTCTAAATCATGACATGAGTTCAAAAGCTCATTATTGAGTATCCTGTTATGAACATAGCTCCATTTCTAAAATCATGCTTAAAAACCAACATGCTTTCTTTTCAACATATGATAAACTAGATTAAGCTCTATGTATTTTAGAACATTCTCAAGAAAACATTTAATGCATGGTATCAAGATACACATGGCAACTACATATTAAGAGACAAACTAAGCCCTGACCTCGTGTTATTCAAGTTTTTGAGAAATTGATTCCAAGAGATGATAGTGTTAAGGGAAGTGGCTCCCAGTTTTAAGCCAATGAATCCTAGAGATGGAAATGCTAAAGTTCTTCTATGTTTCATTTATCTTCTTATTCAAGTTGATTCCTCAAGCTCAAGGTTAGAAGACTACAAGTTATTCAAATGTTGTGGTCTCTTTATGCATTGAAGAGTAAGTCACCAAGAGCTCAAGTCCCCCATTTAGTTGTGGAAGAACTACGAGAAAACATTCAAGAGAGTGAGGGAGAGAGCTAAACAATACAAAACAAGAAGGGAGTGAGGAGTGGGAAGGTTCAACCACTTGGGAGACAGGAGAAATGAGGTATTTGTTTGGTCTTCCTAGCTTACATATAAGAAATGTCTATGTTTGGTCTTCCTTAGGTTATTTGTAAGTTGGATGATGAGAAAGATCACGTGACTTGGGATTTTCTTTTCTATTTGTTGCAAAGGATAGGTTTAGGGAATAAGTGGAGTTTGTGAACCAGGTTATGTATCTCATCAGTGTCTCTGTCGCTGCTTGTGAATTGGACCCCAACAGGTTTCATTCAAACTTCTTTGAGAGGATCGAGACAGGGGGATCCTCTTTCCCACTTTTATTTATTGTGGTGGAGGATTTCATTCGTCTGATCCGAAGCATTAATCAGGGACAGGTCGGTCTAGTGGGCGGTGCTCTGGTATTCGTTTCTCGTATTCTTTATGTTGATGACACTTCGATCTTTGTGAGTGTTGCGCTTGCTCAGTTGGGTACCCGTGCTGTGTTCTTCTTTGATTTGAAGCCATGTCGGTGCTCAGGGTGAATTTGGTTATGTTAGAGATTATTCTGGTTAGTGATGTTATGGACATGAAGAGCTTCGTATGTATTTTGGATAGTAGTGTGGGCGGCCTCCCTGTCACTTATTTGGGCTTGGTGTTGGGGCCATAGTTCGAGGCGATTTTGGTTTACGGTTAATAGCTAAGAGGCTAGAGAAGTTATAGAGGGACTTTCTGTGAGGTGACACATGGAATGGCTTTAAATACCACTTGGTGGATTGGAGTACGGTTTGCACCCTTGTAAAGAATGGGGGTCTCAACATTAGGAGGTTGATTCTCTTTAATAAAGCTCTATTTGGAAAGTGGCCGTGGAGATTTGTTGTTGAGGGAAATAGTTGTTGGAGGAGGGTTATTCAGTGCAAATACATGCAGTTCTCTAACGGGTGATTGGTGTGCCCCTCACGTATCTAGCTCTTCTGGTAGGGGCTTATGGAAGGGTATTGGTAAAATCCTAAATATATTTTTGAAGCATATTTTTTTTTGAGGTAGGGAGCAGGGATCGAGTTAGTTTTTGGTCGGATCTTTGGTTTGGTGATGTGGCTTTGAGGGTGGTGTTTTCATATATTTTCACCTTGGCTATGAACAAGGATGCTGTTATTGCGTATTATGCTCGGAGGGACTCCGCTCTCTGTTTTTGGAACATTATTGGGTTGAGGGGAGATGTTTCAGGATTGGGAGCTAGCCTAGTTGCTCTCTCTTTTGAGTCTTTTTCATGACCAAAGAGGCGGGGATGGTGGTTTGGACTTTGTTAAGTGGAGAGGAGATCGTGGCAGTAGGTTTACTGTCAATCTTTTTATGGGTAGCTTTTGGGGAGCCAACTTTTCCTTAGAGGAGTGTGTGGAAGGTGGTGGCTACTTCGAAGGTGGCTTTCTTTGGTTGGTCTATCGTATACGGGAAGATTCTCACTCTTGATAATCTTATTCAGAAGGGGAATGACAGTCTCTTGTGTCATTTTTGTTTTTTTATGTTTTCATTTTTTAAAAGTACCAAAAAATGTTTAACAAGCTGTTCAGAAAATTGTTCTTGATTTTTTTTAAAATATATATTTTTAAGGATACGCCAGAACAATTTGAGAACATTGTTTTAATACGAAAGTCAAAAACGATGCGAAAACGAGTTTTTATAAAATTAGTTCTCTCTGTTATGAAAGTTACCCGTGCGTTCCGTTTAGAATTAACTTTTAGTGTTTTTGTCTTTTAAAAAAATCATCTTTTGACTAGAATTTTTTTATTTTTTAAAAAAGAGAAAAAAATAATCAAAAGATAAATTAGTCATTAAATATAAAAATAAGCAATGTAAAATATGACTTATTAATTTATTTTGGATTATTTTTATTTATTTTTAATTTTTTTAATATTTTCATTAAGATCTTTTTTTTATTTTTTATTTTTGTCTCATCTCAATAAGAAAAATTGATAAAATATAATAATTTAACCAAATGATATTTTTTTATTAAAAGCCAAAATATATAAAATAAAATAAGTAACTAAGTTTATGTAAGAAAGGAGAGTCCATTGTTCGTCTCGTTATTTATTGTTGACTTTTTGAAGGAATTGTCGGGGTTCATTTTGTTCCTTTATGAGTTTATTAGGTGTTTGAGAAATAGGTAGCTAGTGTTTTGATTGGGTGGTGGAGGGGGAGAGTGCCGAGGAGTTGGAGGAAAGCTAGGCGGTTGGTACTCCTTTGTTTGATACGGTTGATTTGGGCAGAACATAACAGAAGATTTTTTGAGGGAGTTGAGTGACTTGAGTCCTTGTATAGGTTGATGGGTGTTATCCTCATTAATTTGTATAGTTTGCTATATGAAGGAGGAAATTCTATTTTTGATAAATAGGTTCTATTGAGTCCTTTTTTATGGGTTGACTCTTTTTTATAGGATTTTTTTCACTGAACCTCCTTTTTCAAAGCTCTTGTAGTTGGGTGGCATGCCCTTTGTGCGTTTCTTTTTATATAATACTATTGCTTATCAAGAAAAAAAACTAGGCCTTTCCAAGACCATTCTACAAAAATTAACAAATGGCCTCCCAAAATTAATTTAAGAGTATAATTAAATCATGTAAGGTTCAAATCAAATTGTGGAATCAATTTCTAGCATTTAAAGTCACCCAATTTAAATTGGACCAGGGCAATTGCAGAGTTGCGTTGACATGGGCTGAGAGAAACATAAGAGTCTAGGTAACACATGGTTGTACTTGTTCATACTGGGAAAATATGTTATCCTTATTTCTTTTTGTTTTTATATGCCTGCTTTGATGCTTTTGTATCTTGGTCATTTTTATTCAGATGAATGATATCTAATTGCAATTATCATTCTTGCTCTTTCAGTTGTTCTTTTTGGGTTGATAATAAATTGCTTGCCTTGTTTCCCATTTATATAGGAGGATGGTGATTTTGTCCTTGCTATTGAAGAAGAAAATATATCTACTTTGGTAAGTATGCTGATGTCATGCTGCTCAATTATGGATTCTGTTGTCTTACACGTAACTTGAAGGTAGCTCTGTTAACTTTTTAGAGATGGAGAAATAATTGTTGTTCTTATTAGCTGCATTACGTGCAGTAAATATTTTAGATTACAGTTGATAAAGTATGCTATTTGGCTGGCATTGTTAGTTGAAAGTGTTGTGCAATCCTGCAGTTTAATAACCTATTTATTTGAGGGTTACTTGTTATTATATTTAAGTCTGTTTTGGCCATTTTCTATCTTTTTCTTTAATTTGCTGAAATTTGGCGAATAATGTTTTTTTTTGGTTCCTGTATTCAAGTGTATTTTAAGTGGCTTTAATATTCTTTTCCACTTATCCAACCCAGAAATTAGCTCTTCAGAGGATGCATAAGTATCTTTGGTGACTTTTTTTGGGTATATGCTTCGTGTCTTCATGGCTATATTTCATCATTTGATGTCAACATTCAGGATGATGAGACTACTTTGTTAGAGGAGGAGGAACTGGCGAAGGCTGAATCAAACGAGCCCATAGATGAGGTAGATTGCATCTTTTATTTCTCTACTCGGGGAGGGATAGGAGCCTTTGCCATTATACATGTAGATATATCTCGACTTGTGATTTCTTGATCCCAAAGGTTTTTGCATAACTTGAAACTTAGTTCCTAGTAATTAAGCTGCAATTTTGCAGGTTGCATTGCTGCAGCAGGAAAGTGAAATTCCTTTAGAAGAATTGCTTGCGATGTATAAAAAGGTATGCTGAGGAGTGCTTTCACCTGTTGCTTGGTAGTTCACATCATATTTTGATACCCCTTGGACATGTTTATCAGGAATGTGATATTGATGAAGATGCTGAGGATGGCAATTACTCTGTATATGCTTCAGCTTCTGAGGATTTCTCGGATTCTGCAGTGCAGGAAGAAGTTGAACCAAAGCAGCAGCATCTTCCTATGGAGGAAGATGATGAACTTAGTGAACTGAAGCCTGTAGTGGATTCCGCTGTAGAAGAGGTTACAGCAGAGGAAGTGGAACCTAAGATAATATTGGAAGGAGGAAGTGAAAGTGAGAATAGAATTGCTGATGCAGCTGCTGCAGCAAGATCTGCGCAACCAACTGGCAACACATTCTCGACAACCAAAGTGCGTACAAAATTTCCTTTTCTTCTCAAGTACCCTCTTCGTGAATATCAGCATATTGGACTGGACTGGCTTGTTACAATGTACGAGAAGAGACTTAATGGGATTCTCGCTGATGAAATGGGGCTAGGAAAGACTATTATGACAATTGCACTTTTAGCTCACCTCGCATGTGAAAAGGGTATATGGGGTCCTCATCTCATTGTTGTCCCAACCAGTGTCATGCTCAACTGGGAAACCGAGTTTCTCAAATGGTGTCCTGCTTTTAAAATATTAACATATTTTGGAAGTGCGAAAGAGCGGAAAATTAAGAGGCAAGGGTGGATGAAACGAAATTCTTTCCACGTGTGTATAACGACTTACAGACTTGTTATACAGGATTCTAAAGTTTTCAAACGGAAGAAATGGAAATACTTGATTTTGGATGAAGCTCATCTGATAAAAAACTGGAAGTCTCAGAGATGGCAAACTCTTCTTACTTTCAATTCAAAACGGCGTATCCTTTTAACTGGTACACCACTGCAGAACGATCTTATGGAACTCTGGTCTCTAATGCATTTCTTGATGCCACACATTTTTCAGTCTCATCAAGAATTCAAGGATTGGTTCAGTAATCCAATATCCGGAATGGTAGATGGACAAGAAAAAATAAACAAAGAAGTTGTTGATCGCTTGCATAATGTCCTTCGTCCATTTATTCTCCGCCGATTGAAAAGAGATGTGGAGAAGCAGCTTCCTATGAAACATGAGCATGTACTTTCCTGTAGACTCTCAAGGAGGCAGCGTAACCTGTATGAAGATTTTATTGCTAGCTCAGAAACACAGGCTACTTTAGCTAGTGATAATTTTTTTGGAATGATCAGCGTTATAATGCAACTTCGCAAAGTTTGTAATCATCCTGATTTGTTTGAAGGTCGTCCAATTGTTAGTTCTTTTGACATGAATGGCATTGACATCCAATTAAGTTCCTTTGTTTGTTCAATACTTACCCCTGGCCCATTTTCTACCGTGGACCTCAGTGCTTTGGGATTTGTATTTACTCATTTAGATTTCAGCATGACTTCATGGGAGAGTGAGGAAGTTGAAGCTATTGCTACCCCATCCCACTTAATTAAGGGGCGTGCGGATCTTGTTAATGCCGATGAAATTGAGCCTGGGTTCATGCATCGGACAAAGTTACATGGAACAAACATCTTTGAAGAGATCCGAAAGGCACTTTTGGAGGAGAGACTACTACAGGCAAAGGAACGGGTAGCATCTATTGCATGGTGGAATTCCTTAAGGTGCAGGCAAAAACCAGTATATTCAACTACTCTACAGGATCTAGTCACTGTAAGCCATCCTGTCTATGATATTCCACGACAAAAGGGAAACCCTTCATCGAACTTGAACTCCTCTAAGCTTGCTGACATTGTACTGTCACCCGTGGAACGCTTTCAAAAAATGATTGATCGGATTGAGTCCTTCATGTTTGCAATCCCAGCTGCACGGGCGCCCCCACCTCTTTGCTGGTGCAGTAAGAGCAGAACATCTGTGTTTCTTCACCCAACTTATAAGGAGAGATGCACTGAAATATTGTCACCCCTTCTAACACCTTTGCGCCCTGCAATTGTACGGAGGCAATTGTATTTTCCTGACAGGCGACTCATACAATTTGACTGTGGTAAGCTGCAGGAGCTTTCAGTTTTGCTCAGGCGATTGAAATCAGAAGGTCACAGGGCACTAATATTCACCCAAATGACAAAGATGCTTGATATCTTGGAGGCTTTCATAAATTTATATGGCTACACTTATATGCGTTTAGATGGATCCACCCAGCCAGAAGAGAGGCAAACGTTGATGCAGCGGTTTAATACAAATCCAAAGATTTTTCTTTTTATACTGTCAACTCGTAGTGGCGGTGTTGGTATCAACCTTGTTGGGGCAGATACTGTTATCTTTTATGATAGTGACTGGAATCCTGCCATGGATCAACAGGCACAAGATCGATGCCATAGAATAGGACAGACACGTGAAGTGCATATTTACCGGTTAATCAGCCAGAGCACCATTGAAGAAAATATTTTAAAAAAGGCAAATCAGAAGCGTGCTCTTGATGATTTGGTTATACAGAGTGGAGGCTACAACACTGATTTTTTCAAGAAACTGGATCCCATGGAATTGTTTTCGGGCCATGAAACAATCCCCACGAGGAACATGCAGAAAGAGAAAAATGACACCAATGGAATTGAGGTTTCTGTATCTAATGCTGATGTGGAGGCTGCTTTGAAGTATGCAGAAGATGAAGCAGACTACATGGCTTTGAAAAAGGTTGAACAGGAAGAGGCTGTGGACAATCAGGAGTTCACTGAAGAAGTTATTGGGAGGTTGGAAGACGATGAGCTTATAAATGAGGAAGATATTAAGGTTGATGAATCTGGTGATCCCAATGGCACGATTATAACTTCCAATAAAGAAAATGGGGCAATGTTAAATGGGAGTGATATAAATGAAGAGAGAGCTCTCAGTTCTGTGGCCAAAGAAGATGACACGGACATGCTGGCTGATGTGAAACAGATGGCTGCAGCAGCCGCAGCAGCTGGGCAGGCAATCCTCTCCTTTGAGAGTCAGCTGCGTCCAATTGATCGTTACGCTATACGTTTTCTACAATTGTGGGACCCCATCATAGACAAGACTGCAGTGGAATCAAAAGTTAGGTTTGAGGAAAATGAATGGGAGCTGGATCGTATTGAGAAGTTAAAGGAGGATATGGAAGCGGAGATGGATGATGATGAAGAACCTTTTGTCTATGAAAGTAAGTAGCTTGTAGCTTGTTAGTATTTCATAATTTTGTTTCTTTTGATTTTTTGAGCTAAAAATATCCGTCTGTTTCTCTCCCTTTCCCTCTCTCTCGTTTGATATCATCATGTGAGGACAACGTTTTCATTGAAAAATTAGCACAAATGGCTTGCCTATGTAGCATGTTGCAACTTGAATTGATCTCATTATATTTGCATATTTTCTTGGGTGTTCTCGCTATCCTAACCTTCTCAATGTCTTTTGGTAATGGCTAAATCCGAAGCCAAAATTGGAGGTTGTCAAATAACCATTCATGCAATGTAAACATTACTCATTTGAGACTACTGTTTAAGCTGTGGTGGTTCTAATATGACAGGATGGGATGCTGATTTTGCTACCGAGGTATATCGACAGCAAGTTGAGGCCTTGGCCCAACATCAGGTTAGTAACATCAGCTGTAGGCTAATTTTTTTTTGGGCAGGGGGTTCAGTTTAACTGGCTGATGGAGTTCGCTAAATGTTTTGTAGCTGTTGGAAGAACTGGCACGTGAAGGTCAAGAGAAGGAAAATGCAGATCATGAAAATTCTGATTCTGTAAAGTAAGACAATGAACTAATGATTTCTTAATTTTGTTATTCTGATTTTTCTTAGTTCCTCTTTGGGAGCTATTCATTTGTGTTTCTGAAGATAACAACTATGATGCAAAGCTAATTCTATTCAAACTCGACTTGCTTTAGCTGTTAATTGGTTGGCATTTGGGGAAACCCTTGTTCAAGTTTATCCATCTGGCGACATTTTGTCGGTTTCTCAAGAAGCTCATTCTATGACTTTCCACTCCTATAACTACATAGCTGATTAGGGTTATATATAAACATAATTTATTTCTTCTTTTTCTTGGCATAGCTTAGCCACTTTTTGCAAATACTGCTGAATATATATATATATATATATATATATATATATATGAGTCTCTCTCCCATGACCCGGGTCATAAGATGCGGTGGGGAATAGAAATTTTGTTGTTTTTCTCTCCTAAAGCATTAAAA
>JAULJZ010000017.1:425695-435695 GCA_032270985.1 Heliamphora pulchella | reverse complement strand
GTAAAAAATACAACTTAAGAAATTAAAAAAATTAACCACTCACAATGTTGCCGCATCATCTTCTCTTCCCGAACAACTCCCTCAATGTTGAGATATCGTCCTTTATTTTTCACCATCCATAGTGTATTAGCACGTACCCTTTCGCTAGTGTAAAAGAAAAAATTGCCCTTCACCATCCGAATCAAATGACAAAAAATAGAAGTAAAAAATAAAAGTTAAGAAATTAAAAAAATTAACCACTCACAATGTTGCCACATCATCTTCTGTTCCCGGACATCTCCCTCGTTGGTACATCATCTTATCTTTCCTCAATCCAGTGGATCAACCACCATTAGCACCATGCACCACCACTCCACCCAACAAGCCCATTCCCGAGCTTGTCGGTGCATCACCACAAGACGACGGTAAACCATTCCTGACCAGTGCCATTAGACTAAAACTAGAAAATAATATTTCAATCCTAATCCTATGCTGCTGAGTTGCCAATGCTACATGAAACGATAGAGAGAGGATACAATATTTATGATTTTTGAATACATGAGTTCAAATCAACCCACAAGGACCACTGTTGCAGTAAAGTGATTGTCAAGCATAAGAAATTGAAAGAAAAAGCCCAAACAGTGAGCTGACTAGTAGGTGGGAGAATATTACAATAGGCAGTCAGTTAGATTAGATCAGTGGTTGATGGCGCCGAAATTGAGCTTTGTCAACAGTTGGCAGTGGACAACCCTCCCTCGTCTCTTTTGTGACCTCTATGAGTGGTCAATGTTTGGGCAGTCAATATTTTGGCTGACCAAAATTGTGCAAAAAATTGAATCTTGTGTCTTGTTGACTGAAGGGATGGTGGTTTAAGCTGGTGGGGGTGGAAATTTGGGTTGGTGGAGGGTGGAGCTGTGGGGGTTCGGCATTGGTGATGTGGGCTGGTGGATGGTGAAGCTATGGTGGTTGAGGTTTGGGTGGTGGGTTGTGGAGGGTGAAATCACGGGGCTGGAGGGGGTGGGTGGAAGGTGGAGCCTTGGGGTGGAGGTGGTAGTGGTTTAGCCTGGTGACGGGGGCTTGGAGGTTGCCAGGTGGTAGTTTGGGTCGGTGGGGGAGTTTCCATGAAGGTCAGTGGTGGCTATGCGGGAACTGTTGTGGTTGTTTTGATAATTTTGAAGTTGAGAATATGGTGTGTTAGGGTTTATAGTTGTTAGACTGTAGTGATGACTGATGATGTGTTAATAATTTGGTCAGTGTAATTTACTATTTTCTAGCCCTGGGTAAATATTACAGAAGACATCCTTGAAGTTCTTGGTAATAAATCCTGAACTTCAATGTGAGTTTTGTAATAACATTGGGTTCCAAGGTTTCCTTGTTAGTGGTAACTTTTTTTTAGTATCTGTACTGAGTTGTACTTCACAATTCATGCAAACACAAATAGAATTCTGATGTCTTGCCATAATCCTGGTTAATTTATTTTGTGTTGGTGAAGGCTAAACCTCAAAGGAGGATGTGATTTTTTGTACATGCCCTCAGAAGAGTCTAGTAGTATAAATAGGAACTTCATGGGAGGTTATTGCACCATTTTCTGCTTGCACTTAAAAAGATGCAAACTGGGTGGTTGTATGTTTTATTGAGTTTATGTTAGATAATGCATTATTGCAATTAAATATGCTAAATACTGAGAAGATGGAATTCATACAAACTTATAATGATATTGGTAGTCAAACATTGAGAACCAGAACTTTGGATAGGGTATTCTTTTTTAGAACTGGACATTTCAGTCTATTGATTAGGGGAAAATAAAACTTACAGAACTCTAAAATCCTTGAGTTCTCTTACTTTTTAAATTTTTTTATTTATAGATGAGTTGGTTCTTAGCTTTCTCTTACAGGATTCAAGTTCCTCTGAAGTGGCAACTTATTGAAGTAGCTTTACCTTCACGATACTTTCCACAATCAATCGGTACCACCAAGTATGCTCCATACCACCATTGTTAACTTAACCTTCACCCTTAACAAAATGATAACACTAACTTACCATCATTGTCTCCAGCAATCTATTGACTTTTGTGACATTAACATCTTAAAAAATCATCATCACCATTAAAGGATCACCATCTCAATTGCTCGGTACTACCTGCACCACAGCGGCCTTAAGATGGAGTATCAGCCAATCTTGCTCATCATCAGCGTCATTGTTGCTGTCACCTTGTCCCCTACTTCCACTTTCTTGTCACAGACATCTCTTTCTACAGCCACTGCAGCTTCAGCATCCTTTCTTTCTGTAATCTCCCTCCCTGGTCATGAGTCACGACTTTTACCAACCTAGCACTACTGTCATTCCAATATCAGCTTTAATAAATTAATTTATGAATCCTAAAGGATTAGAAACTTATCGATTTTTTATTTTATAACTTCAACTATAGTTTTTTGCATTCTCTTAATTTCAAACATGAGCATTAACCATTCTCTTCAACAAAAATCACCATCTGCGTGTTCTTTACAGCCTGTTGTTCTTTTTTGTTTTTTTGGCAGAATTTGGCTTCAAAGGATCAGTCTAAAATGTCTGAGCCAATCAGAGAGCTGGATATTTTGTTGACTCAGGTGCTTATATAGTGAATTGATAGATTGTTATTCATGTGAAGTCAAGATGTTTAACATTTTAACTTCTGTGAAGATTGCAGCTGGTGTACCTTTGGATATAATGCCAGGACCCAATGACCCGGCAAATTTCTCTTTGCCACAGCAGGTTTCTTTTACAACCTTTGAATTGCATTGTGGTGGTTTATTTGTTGTGTGGTAGATTTGCATCTAAAGTCCTTTATCTTTCAGCCTTTACATAGATGCCTTTTTCCCGGGTCATCAGCTTATAACACTTTTAGGTCCTGTACGAATCCTCACTCTTTCGAGCTCGACAACGTCACGTAAGATATATTATTTAGATTTTAGTACTTCCACAAGTCAGATAACATAGCAACATGATGTTTTTCTTGTCTTCAGATTTCTTGGAACATCTGGTCAGAATATTGATGATCTTGAGAAATATTCAGAGGCAAAAGATAAACTGGAATTTATGGAGCGAACATTGAGGTGGAGGCATCTAGCACCAACAGCACCAAATACCCTTGGTAGAAATTATATATTGCTGCTATAAGTTCTATCGTTTTCCTTTACAGTTAATTCAGTAATCCTTTGGAGTTGTTTGACTTGGAAATTTTATGTCTCCAAAAAGATGCTTAATTAGATGCAAGTTATTCTGATGAAGAGACAACATGAACTATCTTTAAGCTAGATGATTCCACATGATTCTCATGGGGTTGTGTTATATTTGTATTGTCTGGTTAAGCTAATAATCATCTTATCCTAAAATTTTACAGGTTGTTATCCCTTCACTGATAGGGATCCTTTCTTCATTGAGAGCTGTCCCCATGTTTACTTTGTTGGCAATCAAGATACATATGAGACTCGCCTAATAAAGGGTACTTTTCCATGAACTCTGACTTATCAACCGGAGTATTATTTTCTTCTAGATTTTTACTGAGAAATATTTTAATGGGTGCAGGATCAGAGGGGCAGGTGGTAAGACTTATATGCATTCCTAGATTTGGTGAGACAGGAATTGCCGTAGTGGTAAGCTCTTGCATGTTCTCAGCCTGCATGGAAATTATAATTTAGATAAACTCATGATGCTGACTTGTGATTTTGTGTGTATTTGCATAGAGCTCAATTTTAAAAGAAGCTTTAGTACCATTTGTGAGAAACTGGTTGAGGCCATTCCGCATTTGAAAGATACTAAGCTTTGAGTTAATCCCAAAAAAAAAGACAATAAGATTTTGGGTATTCAGCCATTATACCAAATGGTATAGCCCCATTAGGTTAATTATTTTTAAGTAATGAAAGAAGAAAATGTCACTTTTTGGGTTCTGTTCTGTACTTCCACACGGTAGTAATTCCTATTTATTTAACAAGGTCTCTTACAATTATATACAATTTGGAAAAGAGGCTCGTTTGTGTATCATGAACTATGTGAATGATTCACAAGATGTAATGGAGGAATTGCTGGATGATATAAGCTGAAGGTAGTTTTGGTGACTTAGCTTCAACTTCTTGGTTTTATCACATTATTAGAGATGGAAAGGTAATTTTTCCCAATATGACTAGGAAAGAGATGGCCAACTAACTCAGCTTGGTTGGCATCAAGGGCCGAGCGGCGAAGGGAGCTAGGAATTTTTTGTCTTTCAGAAGACATCACCCAACTAGGTTGGATGCAGGGTTATTAGACCTCTACCCATCAAAAAAGAAAGGGAAAAAAAAAAAGAAGATGAAATGGTTAGATCTAATGAATTTCTCCTCTTGTTCACGGTTCTCTTTCACCAATGCAAAACCTTTGAATCTCAAGGTCTTTTTTTTTCATCCTCAGGTTTTGTTCTTGTAAATATAGGTAACTTTTTATTTATTTATTTTGTATCAACATGGAATAATATATCTCTCTCTCTTCTTTTCTTCCCGTAATTTCCTTATATACAACATAAAAGAATGGACTGGATTTAGTGAATTAAAGTTTGGGCCACTAACCTTTTGGGATCCAAGATACGGCAGTAGTTCGACTTGAAATCTTGTTCTTTTCTACTAGAAAGAAATCACATCCTTTTATGGTTGAAAATGGAAATAAGTCAAAACAGCTAACATCTTGCTTCTAGAAATGTCCTTAGCCAGCATACTTTCAAACAAACATGGGATCTATTCTTATACCGTCCCTTTTTTGGTGCCTCAAATACCTAAAATGTAAACTCTGTTCGTGGTTATTGTGCAGTTGAACATGAGAAATCTTGAGTGCTACACTCTCAGTTTTGGGACTCAATTCAGCTCATAAGGTATCTTGTTATTTTTATTTAGAGCTACAGATATGCTAAACTTCCCATTTAGTTTTATTTTATGTGAAATTGTTAACAATTTGATCTAATTACATTGGATATTCAAGTACCATTGCCAATTAACATTTCACTTTTTTGTCATTAAAATAATAAATAAAATCTAATGCTATATGTGATAGTTCTGTTGTTTGATGTTTCATATACAATTCTTGGTTATGATATGAGCTTTAACTATTTAAGGGAAAAAGGTAGGAGATGGGGAAGATTGCTTATGGTGAAGGGAAAAATGCGATCATAGATTTGACAGTCATATTTCTGAAGGACTTTGAGAGGGAATATAGGGGTGGTGCTTCCTTAGACAGGCGTTTGGTTGGTGGATGCTCCTTCCAAAGTCGCTTTCTTGCTTGGACAATGACTCATGGGAAGATCTTGATGATTGGTAACCTTATCGAGCAATGAGATGAATTATGGCGAATTGGTATTGTGAGTAAGAGTGATGGCGGAGTTTGTTTCACGTATCCTTATTCACTACCAGGTTGATAGAGAGCTGTAGAGTTTGTTCTTTGCTGTATTCAGGATGGCTTGGGTGCTTCCTACAGATGTGGAGGTTGATTTGGGCAGTTAACAAGGTGGTAGGGTTTGAAGGCTGAGGAGAAAGGGTTGGTTGCTAATGCCGTTATGCCTTATGTGGATGATTTGGATGTAGCATTATAGAAGAACTTCCCAAGGAGGAGAGGAAACTATATTTTGCCTCTAGAGTTGCTTTTTGTTCATTTTGTTTAGTAGTCGCTTGTTTGCCTCTTCTTTTTGTGGGTGATTGGGCTTGCTATTAGACACTGATAGGAGCACACTTTCCTCTTTCTGCATACACGCATCTTGATTTTTATGATTACGAACCTTTTTAAAATCTCTAGTTTTGGTAGCCTACAACTTCAAACTTATAAAGTATAAACTTCAAGTGTGGGTCGTGGCAAATAATAAAGCTTCGTGAATCTGAATTTAAACCACAGGGATCAGTATATTCCAAAGCAAAATCTGAGTGCACCAGGAAAATTAAGAATTTGATTGTAATGGCTGAATGAGTTTTGAAATTTTGATCAACTAAGAATAAAGTGGAGGAAACACTTTCGAGAGAGCACTAAGGCATCATGGATCTCCTACTAATATTTCCTTTGTAATATTTCTGATTTAATTTTCACAACTTAGTTGAGACTTATATGAAGGTATATTCACAATCAGAAGAATAAAACATTGTTTGCAACTAAATCACCTAGAGATTGATTATATAATTCAATGATCTCCCAATAGAGGATTTTTTGTTGGCATGGAATCCAAGTTTGCATCGTGCACGGAGTCAATGATAGAACAAAAATTTATACGTAACAGGAACTTTATCCAAATAATTAATAGACCAATAAATCAAAATGATCTAATAAAAACATGAATGAATCAGAAGAATACACAAAATCTATTGGGGTTTCACCCTGCGTAGTAACAAAGAGTTTAGCAATTTATGGAAGAAAGATAAACAAATCTATAAGGTGACAAGCAAAAGACATTCACCGTAGTAGCATTGACATGTATTTATTAGAAAATAACTTAATAGAAAAGGGAATCCTTTCAGCTTTGTACACAAGTGCCTGGCTCTAATATTTTGGCCAGATTTGTGCTTAGGTGCTAGAGCACTCTGCACATGGAATTTCCCTTCACAAGTGTTAAGACGGTGCTCTACTGAACAATCCAGCATTGAGATTCTGTTTAATGAGTGGTAGACACAAGTGCTAGACCAATCACTATCTAGCATCTTTCTTCAATAAGCGTCGTGGTCTTCATTTCACCCCTTTTTTGGTCCTAAGCATTTCAAAAGCTCTTCAACACCCCATTTATTGTCATTTAAATCCTTGCGATGAAATTTCAAACGTTAACACACAATTAAACATAACTGGAAGGAATGAACATTGACAAAATGCAACATCTTGTACATAAATCAGCATAAACGTCTACCTTAGATGTTCATCGCGTAGCAACAAATAAAGGAGGATAAACAGATCAAAGATACCGTTTGTTTTAGTCGCACAGAGATAGCCATGGCTAAGGCAAGGTTACAGTAGAAATCATTTCTGACTAATCCTATGTTATGTTGACGCTCATCTGTATCAGAATAGAAGAATGAAAGAGCTTTACTGGAAGAGGTATCTGTCACCGCAGGAATTTCTATTCATCCAAAAAGGGCCTTTTTTTCCTTCTTTTTTTACTGCATCTCACCGAACAGTCTAGCATGTCATTCCAGATGGAATTTCTGCCTATGTTTTCTTGTTGTAGTGCACTTCCTGACTTTTAGATATTTTGCTTGTTTTCTTTCTGCTGTTTAATTTCTTGAAGATGAATTTGAATTGGGATGGCATCTGTTCTGCTTTATCTTCCCAAAGACTGTCAGTCTTTCCATATTTTAAGCAAACATCTTGTTGGGTGTGTGAAGCGTGATTAGTGGGATCGAGAAAGTCTTGGGGCTTGAGTCCAGTACTAATTAGGCTTTACAAACCTCACACATCTGTCATGATATGGTAATACCCTTCTAGCATAAACTAGTTGGTAAAACATTTTAGCATGTCCGCTTTATTCTCTTTTTTCCCATCTTTGTCGGTTGATGCAAAACCTAGAGCATTTGGGGATAAGGTAGGGCTGTGAGCAGTGTCCTTTTTTTTTGCATGTTTCTGGTTCATCCATGGTAGAAATGCAGAAAGTTTGATAGGTTAGTTTATGCTGTCTACTTTAGGAGGATAAATCATAATTGTATGGATTAGTGCATCGTATTTGTACAAAATTCACATGATTTCAAAATCTTAAAAATGCATTAAGAAGTTTCTGATTCATTTGATTCAATTTAATTTGCTAGTTAATCTCTGATAAATGCTTATTGGAGTAGATATTCCTGAGTAGATCCATAATCGGGATTACATCCACTGCATTAAACTTTGCCTAGTTAAATTGACATTCGATTCCATCAGCACAATGGAGCTGATTTCTTGTTGGTTTGCTGACTATATCGTGTTCTATCAGCCGTTAATTTGTGTATGAATTTGGACTAAGAATTTCTCAAGTTATCTTTAGCTTGAGAAGAGCACTTTGATTGGCCAAAGTTTTCTTCTCTCTCTCTCTCTCTCCATCTTACCTTTGTTGGTTTTTTGTTCAGTTAGTAATGAGGCAGTGTTGATTATTTTGGAAGTTGAAAAGCTGTATCTGTGTCATTTCTTTCGCAACTTTTATATCTCAAGCTGCTGGAAACCTACCCTGGTTAAACTTTTATTTCTCAGGCTGCTTGAGAAGTAGTGTCTTGTTGGGAGAAAATGACGCATCTCGTATTGAATCTAATGAGCAACTTCAGTAGAAATGGAATAGGCATAGTTGTGCTTCTTTCCTCCTGTACCTAACTTATTTCCTGTAGAGGGGTTGTGACATTTCAATCAAAACGGATTAGGTCTTATGAGCTTAAAATTTTCATCTGGACATTGAAATCGCAAGTCATACCATGAAGCCGTTTCAGTTAAGGTTCAAGAATGGTGGAAACTTTTGAAGCTGCGGCTGTTAAAAGTGCTTATTTCCACTGAGAAAGCTAAAAGGATGAAACAGTCAATGCGCCGGCTGGAGAAATGTTTGTTTTCTTTGTTCTTTTGAACCTTTGTTTTGTGTAATTGTAGGATTCTTTATTCAATTGGCTTCCATGTATTAGTCAATGTACTTCACCTAAATAGAACCAAAACCCCTCTTTACCCTCCAGTGGTATCGACAATTTGATCCGAGCTTCCTTGACTTTGTACACTACAAATATGAAATTGTCGATGTCACTTCCCTAGTTGGTGCGCGTACAAGCTCTAGAAACTGCCACAAAACGTGCTTGCAAAAAGCCTGTGAAGCGCATGTGTTTTTACGTGTTCGAGACATTGTTTGGCAATTGATGACCATCAGTTCCAAAACTTGCAGTGTGGTGGTAGAGGCCGAATAACAAACTGCAGTGCAGAATCACATATAGAGGTGCCTTTAAATTTCTATCCTTTAGCTGTTGTTTCTTTTCCTCTATTGATGATAATATACCACAGGTTGAAATTGATGATTCCTCATTCTTTTTAAATTATATCTTTATGTCACATTTGCATTTAGTGGTCTCCACCTGTAACCAAGTCAAACCAAACGAAACATTTGTTCCAATCAATTGGGGTTAGCTACATGAATTATTTTTGCCATTCTGTTCTGTTAAGGGTTATATTTTCAGTTAGGTTTAACAAGTTTTTATTTTTTCTTATTACAGCATTCAATGTTAATTTAGGTCTATTTTTTCATTTAGTATTTCTATTACACATATCTTTTCCCAATCATTGTGTATTGAAAAACTGCCACTTCAGTTAGCTTTAGGCCAATTTTTGGGGAAAAAAGCAATACTATTTTGCATAAAGTTTACTATTTTTTAAAGAGAAATATTAAATCAGTAAGATGCTGGTTAAATAATAACTATTTATGAAGAGGTTTATATCATTAAACGTGTCAAATTATAAACCTTTTTTTAAAAAAATTGTTAATATTTCCGTGATTTGATATTTTTTTAACTCCACTGCCATGGTCCGCTTCCTTTTGTTTATTATTTATTTAGTTATTTTTGGTAGTTTACTTCTCTTGATTGGGACATTTGAGGTTTAGTTTAATTTAGGTAGATCTGTTTGTTCTTTTTTCTCTACCAATCTGTCTCCCTAATTGAATCACGAGGACTAAAAATTGAGCCCCGTTTAATCTTTTTTATTGGTAAATATATACGGACTCACTTGCACACTCACTTTGCATTTGACAAAAAAAACTTCTAGAGTCGATGCATATTACATTATATAAATTTTTGCATATTTATAAGTATAGGGAGCTTTGCATTTACACTTTTTATAAGTAGGATTTCGAACCTACTTGGTTCTTTAAAGATTAATCGAGATGCACATAAATTAAAGTACTTTGAAATGTTAAAAAAAAGTAGAATTTCGAACGTGACATCAACACCCGACCGTTTAAATCCATTCCGAACCAATTATGTACTCGTGTTTTGAAATGGGTATTAAAAAAATAGAATTTGAAAATAATAGTGGCCGAATCATTAACATTTATACC
>JAULJZ010000017.1:389317-402040 GCA_032270985.1 Heliamphora pulchella | reverse complement strand
TCACATGGCTTGTTATTCTATAGATTGCAACCTTTTGGTCTTAATGAAGAGATTTCCTCTTTCGATAAGTGAAATGACCTGGTCTCTTTTAATAGAAGCCATGTTTGTTTTGGCGAACTAATAGTCCGCCCGGACTAATAGTCCGCCCGGACTATTAGTCCGGAGTATAGTTCAATACCGCGTTTATTAAGCTTCCGGACTAATAGTCCGGACGGACTAATCCAGACTATTAGTCCGCCAAATGGGGGATAATTAGTGAGGGGGGAGGTGTGGGATTAGAAAGGATTGGATTAAGGAGTGAATTTAAAATTTTTAAAAAATAATAAGAAATATTAAAATATTAAAATAAATAACATAAAATTTAACAATAACATAAAATTTAACTTATTAATTTATTTAAGTTAATTTTAAAATAAATTAACTTAATACAATGGTAAATCATTATCTAGTCCGTTATTTAATCCCACTCAATTTAAACACAAAAAAATTAATCCCACCTCACTACTAATCCTACTTCATTACCAATTCTCCCTCACTACTAATCCAATTCAATCCAGTCTGGGTTATCAAACGAGCCCGAGTAAAGTGGGAGACGATAATCTTAAAGGGTTAATCTGAATTGCTATGCATAAATGGCAGGGTTGGATACTATTCAGCAGCGTCGTGGTATGAAAAGTGAGAAGCCTGTTCTCCTCTCTGGGCCTGGAAAGGTTAGTTTTAATGCTTTTCCTTTTTATGTCTTATTAATGTCGTTGTGTTTGTGAAGTATCTCAAATATGCTAATTGGGCACTAACATTAATTTGTCAGTTCATCTTAATTTTTGAAGACAATTATTTGAAATATTTTTTTTTCTATATGTGCCAATGGAGTTCAAAATTTGGTTTGGTCTGGTCAGGTGTAGGAATGTTAGAACACGACCATCACTAAAAATTAAAAATTTCTAGAATGAACTTATTGTAAAAACAAAAGTTTCCCAAAAGAAAATTCCTAGTCAATGGTTCAATCTCTTCTTCGACTTTGACAATTCAGTTGTTCTAAAAGTTCTGCTGCCACTTGTTCTACATCACCCTAGAAGGGGTGGATACAGAAACCTGAAAAAGATACCAAAAACTAACTCCATATTCATTCAACACATAATGCCACAGAGACATAGCAAATAAACAATGCAAAAATAGATTAACCAAGAACTTATTCATTCGACACACAATGCACGAGGTGAGGTTGAAGAATATGTGCCCGTTAAGGCAGATGATTCTGGTTCTTCTGAAAAAATGTCATTAGTCAAAAACTACATTAGTACCCTAACCACTAAGTTCATATAAAAACCTTAATTTTGAGGCTGACCCACGATCCAAATCCTTTTATGAGATTGAAAACAAGGGTGATCTAAATTATCAATGATTTTATCAAAAAAAGAAATATGTACATTAAAAAAAAATGATGAGTGCGGTATATTGAAGTTGATTCACACTTTTGGATGATGACCATCTCTTTGGCTATTGCGAATCATAAATATGTAGTTTATTATTCAGAGAATTGTGTTTTCCCAGGAAGAGTGTGGTATATTGAAGATGATTAACAATTTTGGGAGTAACTTTTTGAGGACTGCCAATGATAAGTATATAAATTGTGATGCAGAGATTGTGTTTTCCCAAGAAAGTGGGGTATATTGAAGTTGATTGTGGTCACTCCAACTTCATCACATTTTACTAACTGAGAAATTTTCTTAATTTTAATGGTAAGACGGGTTTGAGAATTAGGGACTTTTGGCAAATCCACCACTTCTGTTTATATGGCTTTCATGACATGCATTCCTGGTTATCTTTTCTTTGTTTTTTTTCTTCTTGTCAAGAATATCACTATATGGATTACTGTTAAAATGAGCTAATATTGAGCTTGTGTTTGAACTAGCTTTTTTGTAGGTTTTTTGGCCTTTAGATTTTTTTTTGGTAACAAAAATAGATATAAAAATATGTGAAAAAAGCCAACTGGGACCAAACAAGTGGGCTTTTTAAGAGGCTTTTAAGTCAAAAAAAACTCTCAAAAAAGCTAAGCCAAACATAGGCTGATACCAGTTACTGAGATCTTCCCAACATTGTATGATAGATTTTCTCGTGTTAGGTGTGAATCTGTTGGCACTATCTTTTGCAGCCCTCTTGGGCGTTTTTGGGGTTTAGGCACGCACCCAAGACCTGGAAAGTACATTAGAAATGTCCTATTATTTGAAATATTATTGGGATCATTGCCAAAACCCCATCAAGGCACAGGGAAAGGAAGAACAACTGACTAATTCTAGATTTCAGTCCACAAACTAACAATTATATCCCAAGGAGAAACAAAAGAAGCTTATTTATTGATTTTTCATGCACAAGTTCCTTGGATTGGATGGGATCCTTTAAACTTAATGCTTCTATTTCCTTTTCTAGGTTGGTCAAGCACTTGGGATTTCGCCAGAATGGTCTAACCATCCTCTTTTCACTCCCGGTACGTTCTCTCCAGTACCCTTTTCCTTCAATTTATGTTTAGCTCTCTGCAATCCTGAAAAAAAAATAATAATAATCCTGATACAGCTCAATGGTTATGACCAGGCGGTTTAGAACTCTTGGATGGGCCGAAGCCTGACAAGATACTAATTGGTCCTCGTGTGGGCATTGAGTATGCGTCGCCCGAGCACGTCAGTGCATTATGGAGATTTGCCATTGCTGATACTCCTTGGATAAGTGCTCCCAAAAACACTCTCAGACCACCTGAATCTTTAGTTATAGGTCGTAAGGAACCTTAAGTTGGGGATTAGGGTGACAAAGGGAAGGTGAGAAGGTAGGGTAAAATGTGGGTGGGGGGAAGGAAAACCTAAACTATAAAATTATGGGTTTTTGGGCTCATTTGGTTCCAGCTTAAAGCTGAGCTTTTAAGTTTTTTTTGTTTAAAGTCACAAAAAAAAGTCAATTGTCAAATCAAAACTTTTTCAATCTGCATAGCGACTTTAAGTTACTTTTTAACAAAAAAACTTTTTTGTTTATCTGACTTAAAGTAAAAAAAGAGAGCAAAAAGTCTAATTTTAATCCAAGAAGCCTTAGCAAACAAGGGTACAAGAATGGGGAAACAAAATTTCTACTCTCTCTCTCTCTCTCTCTCTGTCTCTCATGGATATTATTTTAAAACCCTTGGACAAAATTTTGGATAGACAAATGTAACATCTAGCACAAATGTAGAGAAATTATATACTTTCTATCCATTGTTCTTGGGAGCTTCTTAGCCATGCATATGAAGCGAAAGAACAGTTTCCAACTTTAGTTAATTGCTTGGGAAAGCCTTTAGTATGCTGAATTTAAGCAAGTTATTTACTTGGGATTTTGCTTATTTTATTTTATTTATTTTTGTTTTTAGTGATTTTTTTGTCGTTTTGTCAAATTATTATATTTTTCGAATTCTTCTCATGTAGACAAATTAGAAAAATAAATTTCTTTAACTAAAATGTAAAAAATAAATAAATAAAAGACGAAAATAAGCCAATAATTCAAATTTTATGTTTTTTATTTTTGTTTTCATTGGAATTTTTTTTTTGGTTTTAGATAATTTTTTCATTTTTTGTCAAATTCTTTTACTTTGTTAGTTTTATCATTGAGACAATTTGAAAAAACAAAATTTGATAAAAAAAAATAATAAAACAGGCAAAAATAAGCAAAAGTTATACAAAATAGCCCAAACAGGGCCACAAATTGAAGAAGCGAAAATAAAAATTAGGGTCTTTTTAGGATGGACGTTCGTTAATTTTCGTAACAATGCTGAACTTATTTGAAGTTAGCCTGATGAACTTATTTGATCCTTTTTTTTATTTTAATTCAATTACCAAAGTAGCCTCCTTTCGTTAATTTTTTTATTCTTTTTTAATTTTAGCTAATTAACCCTTTAAAATGGTTAAAAATTATTTTAGAGTCATTTTTTTTTAACGTATAATTCTAATCATATTCTCTATTTTGGAGTGTTATAATTTTTTAATTAATTTTTAATATACAAAAAATAATAAAAATAATTTATGTTGTTGCACCTTTTTTATTTGTACGGTTTTTATCTAAATGCACACAATTTTTTATTTATTACATATTAGTATAATTTTTTAAATTTTTTGTATTATGTTCAAATATTCAATCCACTAAGCTTGTGTCGAGATTAACTTTTTAATTTATTTTATTTTTTATTTTTAATAAATTTTTTTCAATATTTATTTAAATGAGTGTATTTTTTAAATTTCGATCGTCACAAGAAAATATAAAAGTAAGTTTTTTTTATCAAAACTTAAAAGATCATGTAAGATGAAAAAAATTAACTTAATAGACTTTTTAGCTTCTTTTTTTTTATTTCTTCGTTTTTATTAAACTTTTCTCAAAATTAGTTTTAACGAGTAATATTTTTTAAAATCCTCCTATCAAAAGGAGCTAGAAAAATAAAAAATTTAAATCAAAATATAAAAAGTTGATAAAAAACGTAAAAAAAAAACTCCAAAAAAAAAAGTCACAAAAGCTTTAGTCCAAAAATAAGCTAAGTAAGAATAGATGCTCTAACAATCATTGGCATTGGGAGTAAATCAAAAGGTTAAAATGATAGAATAGATCTTATAATAAATTCACTTATCAATTTCCATTTCAGTAATTAAGGGATTTTTATTTTTAAAAAAAATACTTTCTATGATAATTTGAGGGAAAAAATGTACTAAGCTAGTTTGAACACAGCCTAAATCAATAGATGTAATAGTGCAAAAATAGTAATAAACTTATTTTTAACTTGTGTTTGGATAATATGAATCTTGAAAGAAAATAGGAATGCTGTTCTCGAATTTTATGATTTTGGGTTTGAAATGGATTAAAATAGAAAAATAATTCTTAATTATTTATGCAATTAGGCACCACATCCCAAACTAAGTAAGAATTTTATTTTTAGCTAAACGGGCAACCTTGACTTATTTGTGTTTTATTTTGACTTTTTGATTTTTTTCAACTTTTTAGCTAAACGGGCAACTTTAACTTTTTAACATTTTTAACTAAAAAATTAAAAAGCAAAAGTTCCCATTCAAGGCCATAATAAACGTATAATCCTTGACATAGTAAATTAGTAAAAAAGGATTTATACCATCAACTTCAATTAATTAGGGGCATAAAACGCTATTTGGTTTGATTTGTTTGGTTATTTCTTTATGATATTTGGAAAGAGAGTCGTCATTGATTGGTTTGGAGGAATTTTCGCATAAAGACTTGTCTTGATAAACTTGGGGCAGTCGTTAAAACTAAAAGAGATAATATTTCAGTGATAATGCGGGTGTTTAGCAAAGTTAGATTTTAGCTTCTTACCACTAACTTTAGCTATAAGTTGTAATTTTTTCTAAGCACCCATAACTTATGTTACAAGTTATAACCACTTTTTTTTTTAATTTAAATTACAAGTTATAATTTTTTTCAAACATTCAACAGCATTTGCTTGAGCTAGAGTCTATAAGTAACCAATTTCGGTAATACCAAACAACCAAGATGTATTGAAAGACAGTCAATGATATTGACTGCCACAGTAAATTGAATTTGTTAAAAATGAGGTCTCAAATGCAACAATGACATGAACAACACTTCAATGCATTTCAATGGCAAATTAGAAAAGATACCAAACAAAATAGCACTCAAATGGGGAAGAAATTGAGAGTTAAAAATTGAGAATCAAAGCAACGATCATAAAATGAAAGCAAAAGCGGAGTAAAAAGCAATAGCTAGCATTGATGAGAATCAAACCCTAGAGAGGAAGATGGAGAGATGGAATCACAGGTGGTCTTGCCCAATGCCTACATCAACCTCTGCCTTCAACCAAGACCCACCCACTTCACACTCTTTACTTCAACATGTTTTCTAGGGTCCGCTTCAAGTTGGATATTTGTGCAGGGAATATTGAGAAAGAAATATGGAGAGAGAGAGAGAGAGAAGAAAAATGATACTTACACAAATGATGGATGATTGATCAAACACAAATAAAATACAATGATGAAGATTCTGAGTATTAAATTTGAGTATCAAAGTTTTAATTATTGTGCCTTAAATGTGTTTGACCATTCATTCTTAAATGTGTTTGACCATTCATTCGTTGTCTATTCATGCAACACAGCTCCCGAGAAAAAAGTAGATGGAGGAGGGGGGAAATGGCGGGAAACATGTCACCAAAATAATTTGGAGAGACTCCAAAGCTAGCCAAATGTAGCTAGCCAAGTTAGGAATTGGCAAAATAGAGAGCCAAATGCATAGCCTCTTAGAGCTTCAAATAATACCAAACACTATGTACAATAGCCAACAGGTCTATGATACATCATTGAACGACAGAAAAAAAAAGAACAAAAAAAAACACCACAAATCGTGTACAAGGCAATATTGACACACCGATCGAGTCACAGCAACGTACCTTTTAAAAGCTTTCCCCCACACCAACCAAAATGGCAACGATTCACTTATCCCGAAAATTATGTCTTTCTGTATCAATGCATTAAAAACAGTTAAAATATGTCTCGAGATTACAATGGCTGAAGATTCTCATATAATTTACCGCCCTTTAATGCATTAGAACGGAAGAACATGTAATTTTTGAAATAGAAGATCCTGCTCCATCCAGACCCGATGAAATCTGAATAAGAAAAACATAGGCATCAGTCAAACTTGGCAATCAAACAAATGAAGAGAGAAAATGGAAAACAAAATAAATAATACGTTAAACATAAGAAAGTAACAATGATAAAAGATTAAGAAACAAGAACTCCCATACCTAAAAACAGCTAATAAAATGAATGTGCTAGGTCCTGAAGTCAGCTGGCGACAGCATACTTTTGGCCATATGACCATCAGCAATCGGTGAATCGAAAAGAATGCATCACACTTTGGACTGTTTTAAAACGTTTCCTTGAACCAAAACATTGTCACTGGCATCTTTCTTATTTGTTGGGGTGCATCCGGCTATAAAATTCAGTGAAGTCAAGCCGGAAAAGGAGAAACTTCAAATCAATGTGTTGCTGCACAGGCAACTGATAAATAAACTCCTCAAGCAATGACGAATACTCCTTGCCAATTGCATCTAGATCTTGCTCCATATTTCGAAGGAACTCAATAGCACGTTGCGTTAGGGCCTTACGACCTTCACTAACCCATGCCCCGGGCTTTGATGTTTTATCCTTTGAATGCAACCGTGATTTGATATTGTCTCGAGATGACTCCATAGTTCTGCATATCATGAACATTCAGGTAAGCTAATCAAACTAGTACTTTATCAACATATCTAAAAATTGGTGATAACTGATAAAGAAAGATCATACCTTGTTTGCAACTCATGAATTCCTTCATATAGCCGATCTGCATGGCTTCGAAATCGCAAGATTAGGTCAAACAAGACAAAGAGAGTCTTATAAAGGGTTTGAGATCGTTCTCCAAGTAGAGACTTCTCAACAATCGAATGAAGATACTTTTCATGCGCAGCAAGTAGATCATCTAGATCTTTAGCAACTTCCATTTCATTCAAGAAATTAGACCATGACACCTCCAATACTTCAAACATGATATAATACTGCAAATTTGTAACGAAATGATTCATGTCATCCCGAAGAACTTGGCACCGCCTTGATGTCAAAAGTAACTGCAACCTAACTGCATGTTGAAGCTTATTGAAAAAATGAGAAGTGAAAGAACTCGGTTTCATTGTCTTCCAGGTCCCAATAAGTGCGTGTTCAACCCGTCTAAGCTTCCACAAAAAGTTGAAGATTCTTAAATACCTTGCCATAACAGACTCTGTAAACAAGGTGTTCAGTGGAACTCTTGCATCATATTCCAAAGAAAAAACATCCCATCCCCTATCTCCAGTATTATGCGGCATCAACTTCACCCTTAACCTATCCAATATGTCAGGATCGTCGTATTGTGCATTAGATGATCGAGTTGCACTTTCCAGCAATCCAGCAAGCTTGAATGAACTGATGGTATTGGCAGGCTCTGATAGTTCTGGACCAACAATGTCCATTAGATACTGAACAAAATCACCTTGCCCGAGTAGTAAATAACGCTTAATTGCAAGGCAATGCTCTTTGAATTTATACCTCTTGTACAAAACATCCATCAAATGCTTGTCTATTCTCTTTGCTGCTTCAGTGACCAGAGATTCAAGTGCATCAGTTTCACCATATCCGAGACCCCCCCTGGTAGTTGTAGTGCCTGCAGCTGCGGCAGCTTCTGTTGCGGCATCTGCCCAACCACGATCCTCACAGCACACTCTAAGGAAATTTATAGACTTCCCGGTCCTCAAAATGCGCTGAGCAAGGGACTGCGATATGAAAGAAGGAAGCATTCCAGCATGGAGACAGTAACCTTCCCTCCAAAGAGACTCGGCTTTCAGTGGTTGACCCAAAACAAAGAATTCAGCAAAAATATCTTCAAGCTCCCCTTCTAAGACCCAACTTCTTACCATCTCAAAAAGAGGAGAACAAACCCGACGAAGCAATCGCCTTAAGAAGTCGTGGACAAGCGGATCACCGTGTTGGGCATGCATATGAATTGCCCCTGCCATTGCTCCACCCCTCAACACCTTACAACTGTCAACAAGAACTGCCATAAGCCTCATTTTCACCATTGGTTCAGCAAACCAAACTGAGAGTCTCCTCAGAGAAAGATAGTTCCCAGAACCCGCAGTTTCTGAAACCAAAGGAATGGGATTCATGGATTGGGATTCAAGCACAGCCAGTAACTTATAATACTCAGAAAGCTCATCCTGCAGGGCAGCACAAAAGGCTTGCCCAACAGTCCCAACATCTTCAGCTGGAAACCGATCCATACTCTCTGAAATATACCCCTTAACCTTCCTAAACAGCCAACCAAGCTCACAGAGCTTCCGAACCATAATCCTAGTGGGTCTCGGTACTTTAAGAGTTTCAGGCAACAGATACCCATCAACATTGTTGTCGAATTTCACAAACTTCCCATCAATTCCTTGACAAGCATATAACACATCTCTCACCAAAACCTCTTCAGTTACCTCACTCTCTTCCTTCAACAAATTCCAAAACTCCCTATACGCCATATCTCGAATATTTTCAGGGTCTTTCGAAATCATCAAAACTCCACCATTCCAACCCTTTTCTAAAGTACCCTGTCGTCGCAAAACCCTAGAATTATCATTTCCAACCCTATTGCCCCAGCCCTTCTCCACCTTTTTCCGGTCTCGCAAAACCAGTGAATCATCATTGACAGTCCGAGAATTACCAATTCTTTCGGCATCAAACAGCGCCGGCAGCCCACCCGACACCGTCGAAGCAAAGAATCCCGACGAAACCCTCGAATCAGATCGAACATTTTGGCTCTTCCGATCCTCGGAAACGACTTTGAGCAAGTAAAGCACGGCCCACTTGTTGTTTATGCTTCCTGGGCCGGTTTTCGAAGCAAATCTGGAGTAAAGATCGGCGAAAGTTAGGGCATCGGAGGATTTACCTTGGGTGGCGAGGTGGCGCTTGATGGACTCGGCCATGGCGGCCTCGTCGGCGGCGATCGACGGCGTCATTCGGCTGGAGAGGATGCGAATGGCGTACTTTAGAGCATTTTGGTGGTGGTGATTGTGGATCGAAGGCGTAGAATTCGCTAAAAAACTAGGGTTTGAGGTATGGGAGGATTGCGAATCGGAGAGTAAGCGATGGACAAGTTCTTTGACTAGATCTGAGACCCTCTGGTCGTCGTCTTCCATAGTGAAGAAGACGGCGTAGAGACAGGATTTGGGGGTGGGAATTTCAGAGAATTGGGGGGTTTTTGTTCTACGGGGCGCGGATACGAAACTGAACTTTTTCAAATTTGCGTATTGTTCATTTTTTTTTTCACGGTTTAGGATAGCTTTTTTTTTAAGATTTATTTTTTGTTTTTAATAAAATATTTTAAGTCTGTGTTTGGATTAATTTTTTTTAGTAATTGTTAAATTTTTTTTATATTTTTTTTAGAATAGAGAAAAAATTGAGAAAAAACTTAATAAGCCAAACCAATTGACTTTTTTTAGCTTTTAAGCAAAAAAACTTGACTTTTAAGCCAGACCAAACATAGACTTAAATTAGCCTTCGTTTAGCTACTGGCTTAAAATTGAATTCTTAACTTTTGACTTAAAACTCAAAAATTCAAAAAGTTAAAAAATTTTATTTTTCATCCTTCAACTTTTAGCTTATTTGCTTTTTAATTTTTTAACTTTTTTCATAACAATTTTTAATTTTACTCTTTTGATTTTTTTGGCCTTTTTTTACATATAAGAATAGACTTAGAATTTTACATCCAATTTATTTTGCTTTTTGGGTGTCTTAAAAATTATTAATTTTCTAATCAAATAAATTTTTTAACTTTTTAATTTAAAATGATTTAAAGTCAAAAAAATTAACTTAAGATTAAGTTGTCAAACGAACATAGTTCAAATGAAAATATTTTTAAAAATTCTCTCATTACAATTTTTTTTTTAAATTAATTCAAATACTTTTAAAAAGACAGACGATTAAAGTCACTTTAAAGGCTTTAAAATGGTTTTTTTCGTTTTATATAAATTTTCTTTTTAATTTTAGTCAAGACAATTCATCTTGTAATAATGGCTAAAAAATTTTAAAAATTAAACGACAAGAATTTATTAAAAAAAGCTATCTCAAACAGTGTCTTATAATTTGTTTTTTTTTAAACAAAACACACACATTCTCTTCATCTTTTGAAAAGGGGTGGGTACGAATTTTGAATTTCATTCCCCCTTTGGAATGTTTAAAATTTTCGATTTACGAGTGATTTATTTGATTTTTTGAAAATAAAAAGAGAAGAAAAAAATTTATTTGAAATAATTTATTTATACTTTTTTTTTTTTATTAAAATGTTTAAAGTCTTTGCTTTTTTTATGCTGTATTGTTTAAAATATGATACGATTTCTTTATTCATGAATACAGAATTGACATTTTAATTGAAGATATTAAAAGTTAATTCACTCAAAATAAGTTTCTAGTAAGGGTATGAGGGTATGTAATAAAATAACATAATTATTGTATTTGATATATTATTGTTCATTCTTTGTGTTCTTTGGTCAGCTTAGTTTGGGTAAGATTAAATGAATAATTTTAAAATTGGCTCATTTGTTTGTTGTGGGAGAGCTAATCGAATAGAAGTAACCAACCGAAAATAAATATGTGCTAATGTGTTGTGCTTTTACTTAGGTCTTGTTTGATATAGTTTTTAAGCTAATTTTTTTTATAAAAAAAATTAGCTTTTAAGCTGTCTTATTTGGTTTTAAAAAAATGCTAATTAACTTTTTTTATCTCTTAATCCAAAAAAAAAAACAATACATATTCTAAACATAACTTTCTTTTAAACAAAATTACTATAATATATTTACTTTAAAAACTCAACCTTACTATCAAAAACAAAAACAAAAAATCGTGCCAATATCTTAAACACTACAACTTAAAAATTAAAAGTAAGAGCATTTTAAGCATTTTAAGCATTTTAATAAAAAGCAAAAAAATAAAAAAAACTATTATAAAAAATTATCCCAAACAATTTATTTATTTTTTAAAAAAAAATTAAATCTCTTAAAAATAAAACTTTTTAAACATTTCAAACAAATATTTAGTTCTCTAACTCTAACCTTCAGTTATATTGTGAACAGCAATAAAAATTTGCACCATTTCAAATTTAGTGTAATATTGATTGAGAACTCTCTCTTTATATATATATATATATATATATATATATTAACGGTTGGCAATCCTAAGGCATGTATAGATAAAGGACCTGATTGATAATTTTGATTTTTTTGGCTAAAAACATCAAAAAAATTAAAGTTATTTGTTTAATAAGAAAATTAAAAAATTAAAAAATCAAATCAAAACACCAACTCTCATAATATTCTATTCAAACTCTCACTACTTTTAAAATACAATAGTACCCCGAATTCATAACTTATTTACTATTACTACTAATCATATATAATTATTAATATCAAATATATAGAAGGATAAAAAAAATAGCTTTTTACCCAAACAACTAACTTGAAAAAAATTAGTTTAAAAACTAAGTTACCAAACAACTTATTTTAAACTTAATTTAACTTTTTAGCTAAAAATATAAAAAAATAAAAAAATTAATTTTTAAACTAGTTGACAATCGTAGCCTAAGTATATGTATATATATTAATTATATTAAGTATGTAGAGAGTTAAAGTAGTTAAAAAATTGTAGTTTTTTACATAATAAAAATGTTTTCTTTATGCTCCGATCAATTAACAAGAAAAGAAAGCAAAGTATAAGAAAATAAATTTTTCATAAGTGTTTAGTTGTCAAGAAAGTAGTCGGACTCCCAATTTTTTATTTTCCCTCAAGAAACTCTTTCCTCCAAAATGCATTCCACAAAAAATATTAAATTTTCCATCATGAAAATCTAACTTCCCGCCAAAAACTACTCCCGCTTATATTTTTCCCTCAATCAAATATTTTATTTACTTATTATGTTAGCTCAAGAACTTTTAAATTTAATTTTAATGATTTTTATAATTTATTTTTTAAGAATAAATAATTTTAAATGGATAATATTTTATATTTCCAAAATGAAAGTATTAACACATTTTGAACAATTTAAATTGACACCTTAACCA
The DNA here is from genome assembly GCA_032270985.1 of Heliamphora pulchella. Lineage (NCBI taxonomy): Eukaryota > Viridiplantae > Streptophyta > Magnoliopsida > Ericales > Sarraceniaceae > Heliamphora > Heliamphora pulchella. Next base: position 389,382 of record JAULJZ010000017.1, on the reverse strand, counting down.
AAAAGAAATAACTTTTATCTCAAAAGATTCAAACACTTAAGAATTCTTTAATTAGAATTTTTTGT
>JAULJZ010000017.1:373576-385146 GCA_032270985.1 Heliamphora pulchella | reverse complement strand
CAGCAATTAAAAGCCAAAACATGTTTCTCACATCCACCCTTCCCCTATATATATATCTCAAAATTAACAATACAATTACACCCATCACCCGTAAAGAAAGTTCCCAAAGCAATGTTCTATCAGAAGACAATATTACCAATGGCAGTTGATGTGTTAGTTTGCTGGCAGGGCGCAATATTCCAAGAGGGTCTACTGCTAAATCGGAATGCATAGACTCAACCTTCCCCATTGCAAGAAGTGCATGAGGAGCACTGCAATAAAGTTAGACAGTACCTTCATACAATCAATATGTGAAAGCTAAACTAAGAAGACTTTCATATTTGTATATAGAAAAATCAAACAAAATTCAGAACATTACGCATTGAGCCACATAAGAACAATAAACAAACCTCCCAGGAATGGCATTAAAATCCCCGCACACCAACATTGGAATGTCTGCACTGGCAGCTATTTTTTCCAATCCTTTTAACAGAGTATGAACCTTTAACAAAAGACAACCACAACAAAACATTTAAATGAACTAAGAAAATAAGGGAACACGGTTAGGTGGAAGGGAAATGGAATTTGGATATGGACCTGCCAGAGCTTGACATCCTTCAAATCATGGTGGACATTCACGTGTGTATTTGCCTGTGCTCCAAAACCATCAGGAAAACATGGTCATGAGATGCTCCAAATAATGCCCAAGCAAAATAAGGCAAAGGCAAAGCGGGCAAAGGCAAAGCGAGCAAAGACAGCAACATAAGGAGAAAAGAAAAAATAGCAAGGAAAATAACTCAACCACCACAAAATAGGGAAATGGAAGGCCCTTTCAGGAAAAACTGCTTTGCAAGAAAATAGACGAGGAAAAAGATGGAATGCAAAGGGTTGCCGCACGGCCGGCCATAGCCATAAAGCCATGGAGCCATTGCTTTAGGCCCCCAACAAAAGACGGAAAATAAGGGGCCAGTTTTTTGGTGTATACATATGGTACATATAAATAAAGTATTTTAGATTTGTTTGTTTGATACATAATCTTGTAATTTACAATAGTTAATTTAAACTCTTTTGTTGCTTCATTATTACAATTTCACATTGAAACATTTTAGGTTTGGATTATTACTATACTTTGGTCATTACATTGTAATTTTTAATAGTTAACTTGCAATTTTTTATTATTGGACAGTTTTACAACTTGTGAAATACTCATACTGAGCACTTGAAATTTGAATAAGGATATATAATACGAGTTTGGCATGTCTAGTGGAGCTAGCGTCCATCTAGTATTTTGAAATTCTAATATTGATAGTGATAAACAAGTCGTTATTAATTTGCTTTTTGTTGTTCTTTAGCTAAGTTACCATATTCAAAAAATCTAAAATTTTAATGAATAAAGTAAATACCTTATTATGATAGGTATATTCTCTTGAATTCTTCTAAATATTTTTCTAAAATAATTTTTATTTTAAAATTTAAATGTGGGAAAATATAGAGGGCCCATCCTAAACTTAGGTTTTAGGTCCCATAAAACTCGGGGCCAGTCCTCAAGGTTGGTTAACCATGGAAACATTTATTTCATCTGGGAAAAAATATATAGATACTAGAAGTTATTTAATGCATGATAAGACGCTCGGCAAAGCCATACCACCATAAACCTCCTTTCTAGAGGTACAATTTGTGCAACATCCCCAAAAACAACTATCCACCCAAATTGCCTCCCCAGGAAATGGTCTAGTCAACAGCATACCATTTCAGGCAGTTTACCAAGGAATTCATTAAGATAGGCAAAACAATACTCCTGTTTGCTCCCCACCACCACGTGGGGGGAGATCCTCTTTACAGAAGTAATTCTCCATGTCCCATACAACTATGGGAAATGCAAAAGTACCCAACATGTCATGAAAAATGCATGAATCAAGAGTCCATTCTCACTGAGAATAAGGACCAATTCAACCACACCAGCCGAGCCCGCGGGAAAGCAAGACCATGAATAACATTCTATGCCCGAATAGGAGCAGAACCGAAACTCAATTAGCAAAGAGCCAATGTTGATCCGAAATTAACATTTTTGCTCCAACGTTGATCTACACGAATGGTGCTCGTAAAAAACAATGCAAAACTACTGCACACTGATAATTAATTTGTTTCAGTCTTGTCTTCTCCTTTATAGGCTAGCAACGTTGAATTCAGAACAACATTACATCATAGCAACAGGGGCCACCATGGTGGCACCATGTTCAATGTGATACTCTGGCTTGACAAGGCAGATCCACAGTTTGATGGTCAGCGTAACGACAAAGTAGGCCGCTTAGAGAAGTAAAACTTAAATCAAGGAGTTGCAAAAATACAAGTAGTCATTGTTGTAGCAGCAGCAGCAGTAATGGAAAAACATCAAAAGCAGAACGTGTAATTATTTCTTACCACACAAACAAGCTGGCGCTTCCCAGGATTATCAATCCCCTGGTTACTAAATTTTGCTTCTAGAACCACTATCAGGGCAACATTATCCTATTAAAGAAACTAAATTGTCATAATCACTGGCATGCTAACATAAAACCCAAGATAAAGGAGACGGCAAAACGAAACTTTGATGAAACTAAGCCACCTTAACTAATCGACTGAGTGCAGTTTTCTTCTGAGCACTAGGAACCAACGCATCAGTTAAAGACTGTGCAGCTTTGTTAAACTCAACCTGTGTGCATGCACATATTCATTATAATTATGGAAAAGTATAATCATGTACTTGCAAAAAACATAACCCCACAGAAGATGACTTCCCAACCTCATATTTTTTGACATGTGAAAACCTATCCCTGCGGAAAAATGTTGCACAACCATCAACTGTTTGAATATTTCCACTGAAAACCTGCAAACCAACAATAACAGAAATTAAAAACAAAGATATTTTAGGGGATAGAGCCATAAGGTAAAGTTCATCAGCCAACCTCAGCTGTTTTTCTTTTAAACAGAGCTTGATACCCATGCTTGTCCAGTTCAGGGGCAAAAAATTCCTCAAAATGATCACTTTGAACCTGAGAACAAGACACTACAACACTGATTAATCATCTTCTAAAAGCATGTTGAAGCCTTAAAAGATAGTAAACAATGAACTCCACAGGGAGAAAAACTCAACCTCTACAGATCTGAGGTCAAAATTATGGTGTGATCCCACATAAAAGTAATTCCATAAACTTCCATCATGGAATCTCCTATAGTAGCATTGCTGAACAATATACTGGGTTTTTTTTCCTTTCATGTTAGAATAGAAAATGCATTTGCAAACCAAATACCAAAAATTCCTACTGTCCAAGCAGGAAGTTAATCCATGACAGGTGCATGTAACCTTTAGAATAAGATTTTAAATCCATCTGTATGGCTATCTAGACAAGATTCTATGAGAGGGTATTGAATATCAAGAAACAATTAGCATCTATCCAAGATTGAAGCCTTTAACCATGTCTATCTGCATTAAATGTTGAAATATGACCACATTTTTGTTTTCCTCAGAATCTCACAAGTATCTCAGAATCGAAACTACCAGGAAATTTCACTTCAACCCGAATCGATACACAGCCTTTCTTGAAATATGAACCATAAATAATTTTCACAAGCAAAAGGTCTCAAGTGCATTTATGTACCTCTTGAAGACAAACAATGTCAGCACGATAGCCAACAATTTCTCGCAACAAATTCTGCCTGCGATAAGGCCATGAAAGAGCCCAAGAAGGGCAATAACTATATACTTCACTTGTAGCATATACATCAGACAATATGTTGTATGAGAGCACTGTAAAAGTTCCTGAGGATGAAATACGACCATCTGAGTCCAAATGCCCCACCGCATCAACTCCACTAACAGAAATCAACCGTCGGGGACTAGGGGATGGAGCTGGAATGACACGGGAAGTTAAAATAGTGTTAGCGAGTCCCACAGGAAGTTTGCTTTCTGCATCTACCACGACACACTCAAACTTAAGAACATGGCCAATATCATCAGCTGTTGGTGTATAAGTCTTAAAACGTCCAACTTCAAACCATGTTTCACCCCCACTTCTTTGTGCAACTGCTGCAGGATATACAGGCGCAGCACCATTTGACAAGCTAGGGCTTGATTGCGAAGCAGGTAAGCTTGCGTCGACCACTCCAGATCCAGTGCTGTTGAACCGCCCAAATAACTCTTCCTCCTCTGTTCCATTTTCATTAATAGCGCTAGCAGCACGATCATGCAGAGTACGATGATGCTGCCATGCATCTGAAAAACATTTAGGAGAGCAATGGTAACTTTTGGCAACAGGTATTTTGGCCTTAACACATCCTAGGCACTGCAATGTGGCTTGCTCTGATGGATGTACACTACAGATAGCAACTTTCCTATCACTTTGTATACGATACCTGCAAAACAAGTCCGGTATATTAATTTGTTGAACTACTAAGTAACAAATACAGAATGACAGATGGCATTGTTAGAAAGTAGAAAGCACTGCGACGTAGGCTCTTCTATTTCCCCAATGTACATAATAGGGTAAGAAATATGTGTCCAACCTCCGTCCTCTAAATTAGAGACCAGAATTCCCTAATTTCTTCCGATAATTAAAGAAAAAGAAGTTCACATTTGTTACTACATAAAAATTGCTAGCATGGCACATGGACGGGAAATGAAAATTCCCATGAACCAAATCCCCCATGAACCAAATCCTCCATGAATCTTCTCATATATTTGTCTCTTGTTTCCTATGTGCTCACTAAAATTTTCACCTATAATTATCTTCTCTCCTATTGGTATTTCTATGACTATTTCATCCATTTGATCCCAAAATTGTCCTTTAGTATGGTCATCTAATTCTACATGAGATGTGTAGGCATTAATTACATTAACTATCATTTCTCAAATCACACGTTTAACTACAATTATCCTATCTCCATTTCGCGTGAATGTTACTACATTATCTTGAAAGTGTTTATCTACTATTATTCCTACACAATTTCTCTATCGTTTTCCTCCAGTATAATAGATTTCATACCCTGTATTATCTATTTCTTTTTATTTCTCCCCCACCTATTTAGTCTCTAGTAAGCATGCTAAACGATATGCTAATTTTCCTTCTAATCATAGTATCAACCAATTCTATTGTTTTACATGTTAAGATTCTTATATTCCAAGTTGCTAATCTGAGCCTAAAATCTCGAGCCAACTTCTTTATCCGCACTCGTCCAAGAAAACATAGGAACGCTTGCTCATTTTATATTGCACCGGGCACCCATGTGGCGTCCTTTGCCTATTTTTTGAAAAACTATTTTTTGAAAACATAGGAACGCTTGCTCATATTTATAAAGATCTGACGAGTTTTTTAGACGTGCTGATTGTCGGCTTCCTAATGCACAATCTTTCTTCTTTCTCCGGGCTTGAGACCGGTTGTATAAGAGATAAGACTTTAAGTTCTAGAAGATATAAGTTTTATCGCAAAATAATAAAGTTTGAAGTGAAAACATACAATGAAGAGAATAAAATCAGGTAAGACTTTAAATGCCTAAGCGAAATGGAAGTGCCTTGATTAATAAACCTATTTAATAAAATCATAATGACGAAGAAAATACCTAAAAAATAGAGAAATGATATTTTAGTACTTATATATAAAAACAAAGGAAATATTCGAAATTGTAACAACTATAGAAATGTTAAGTTGATGAGTCATACGATTAAGCTATGAGAAAGAGAAATTTAACATTGTCTAAGGTTAACAATAACAGTGTCAGGGATCCAGTTTGGTTTTATACTTCGTAAATTAACTATGGAAGGAATCTACCTACTGAGAAGTTGAACTATGGTTTTTGAATCTGAAAACAAACTAATATTAGATTTTTCAAACTGACTATTTTTTGGGAAAAAAATGGCAGAAGGAAAGGATTTCATTAGTAGTAAACAAAAGAAGGTACCTGACCGAACACTTTATAGGGTATGCATGCACAGGTACTCTCCAAAAATAACACAGAAATAGTAACTTCAAGCAATCTCCAAGAAAGAACCAAAAAGAGAGAGGGGGAAAAAAAGATACTTGACCGAAACATTGCTTTAAGCAATCTTCTGCCGACCAAAAGTAAATAACATAAAGATAGAGGGAAGAGGGTACAGACATTGGATACAATTTGTGGTCTGCAATGGTGGATCTGACCACCTGAGGATACAATGGAGTTGGATCAGCACGAGTTGAAAAACAAAAATGAAAAAGCTGTGGGAAGAATGATGGAGAAGAAAGAGTGAACAGAGATGCAAGACAAAGGAACGTTGATCACACTGGAATATGGATGCTGATGGTGAGACCTGGTGGAAGAACTCAGGAAGCATTTGATGGTCATTTGAGCTTCTGGTTGGAAAGCATTTGTTGGTTTTGTAGAACTCAGTGGGTATGAGTATATGAGGCTTTCTAGAGACTTTGCGCCTGCAAGATTTCAATGCGAGGTTATTTTGAGTAATCAGGTATTTTCGTCAATTGATTACTTAGTGCTAAGGTTTGGTACTGAATATCACATACCAATTGGCATGGAGAAGTCTAGCCTGTGCCCCACATATGTCAATTGGGGATTGGATAGGGTACAGCTCATTGTATTGTTGCAAACATTGAATTGGATAGGAATGGGCCTGCTAATCCAATCCTATATGGGTTTGTCTAAAAATCAAACGAGGCCTTTGTGCAAATTAATCCTAATAACGCATCACACTCATGGCACTCCAAATCTCAAGAGTCACTGCAAACTATGTCATATGCTACATTCTAGAATTTGATAACTCAAACAAAGCACAATGATTGATATCATGTAAAGCTTAAACTTGAAGTGTCAACCTGAACAGCAAATGATGTAAATTTGTCAAAGTTCACATATAACAAGCATAAGACCTACGAAGCTGACCAGGTGACGCAGAATTCATTTGTGATGTGATAGCCATGAAACACCATAAAATAAAGCCAAACCAAACTAAGCATTGTGTTTCAATCATTTGCGATCAGCTACATAAATCATTGTTCTCCATTCTACTCCATTGAGAGCCCTATGTCCAATTACATTTAATGAAATCATATCTCTTTCTACCACAACCTCCCATTCAATTTAAATTTTTTCATCCCCTAGTATTTCCATTAACATTAATCCTACCGCTATTTCTTATTGCCCATTGCATCTATTGGTATTTGTTGTGTGTATGCAGGTCACCTTAATATACTGTTAATTTCATCTCTCCTAATTTTACCACATTCATCTAAACATACTCGTTATGATTTAAACATTTTTTAGAAAACATAATATCAAGGTGAGTGTTACAACAAAAGTTTAAATGCGTGTAGAATCAATGATACATAATATTTTGAGCTGCACTAACAATACTTTTAGACTCATTTGTGTCCTTTTTTTGGTGGATGTTCTTTTTTTTTTGGTTGGGCTGGGGGGCGGGGGAGCCCTTAGTTGCATGAAGCAAGTGAGGGGAAGGGAGGGGAAGGGAGGGGATGGAAGGGGAAGGGAGTTTAGAAAACTCTTAAGCTCAGGAGTGTTTATGGGAGTTTTGATTAGACGTAATGTATAATTTAAAATACGAATAAATATGGTAGATTAATATCAAATACAAATTACTATTTGTACATATAAATACATATGTACACTTCTGTTTGTTTTTTTGGAATTTATATGTTTGAGAGGTTCCATCTAGTTGAAAACGAGGGTTTGTTTCAATAGGAGAAAGGTACTTCTCAGATTCTTACCTTGGAGCATGGGAGCGAAGTTTGGAAGCAGATTCATCACCCTCAATAGGAGAATTCTGCAGCTAAGTCTTCATTTGGATTGAAGGATTTGAAGGAGAAGTGAAAGCTTTGGTGGTGAAAATTTAATTGTAATTTTGTTTGGATTATTTTTAAGCCCAAAAGGGAAGAAATGAAAAGTTACTGAGGGGGGGAATGGCTCACTTTTGAGAGATTTTCTTCCCCTCCAAAATTGGGAGGAAATGGAAATGGAGGGCGAGTGAAGTGATAGATAAAATTATTTTTACAAATCAATTATAACTTTTTAAAATATTGGGTAATGAATTCAAAGCTAATATGAAATGTTTATAAAAGTAAATAAGTATTAAACACCACTTTTTCTTTTGTTAATTATCATCGAAAATAACAAGAGGAAAACAATACCCTCCTTTCTCTCATGAATAACAAAACAAGGGGAAGAATAGCTCCCACCATTTCCTTTCTTTTTCCTTCCCTTTTTCCTTATAACTAATACTTCCCTTCATTCTCCCTCCCCTCAATCCAAACAAAGGATGGAGGGAGAGTAGAACAGAACAAGTCTTTTCACCTTCATCTTCGCCCCATTGCCTCGTTTCTGGTTTACTTTTGTCCTCCATGCGTCATTAGAAACCTAATCCTTTCCATTCACTAAAAAGTCCTCTTTTAAAGCAATAGATTTCCAGCAATTCACAGATCTCCAGGCCTTGCGATACTACAAACTTCAACAAAATCCTAGAGAAACTTGGTCCAAAAATGCAGATATCCAACCATAATCGTCAAAACTATCTATTTAAAGAGCATTCATCAACGATATCCTCCAAAACTTAAATCTTTACTAAAACCCATATAGTTTAACCATTAAAATCCATCCAAAGAAATCAAAGAAAGACCAAATCGACACCAAGATTATAAGCAGTGATACAAGTACTGACCACGTGTATCTCAAGAAGTGGCCATCAAGGGGAGCGGATTCAGGAACATCCTCATTGGTAATGGATTTGTCAGGACGCCGTAAGAGGACGTACGGCGTGAGCTCGCAACCTACAATCGGAATGTCGGACGGAAGGTGCACCCTCAGCACGCTCAGCATGCTTCCCGCTCTCTCACTTCCAACTCTACGCAACGAATCCCAAACACTGACCACAGAAATGATCCGAGCCTTATTTCTACGTCAACACCTGAATCGAGCAGGAACCCTCGGCGGACACCTGGCGAATCCGCCATCACCTGACCGCGACACCCGCCAGCCTTGCACCGCCTTCACAAAAACCCTAAAAAATCCAAGAAGTTCAAGAAATGCACCAGAACACGGAAAAGAAAGATCTGTAGGGAGAGAAATACAAAATACAACCCGAACAAGGTCAAGAAACAGATAAAATGGATGGATTCGAATATGGAGTGGAGTGATTACAGAGAATCGGGCGAGAGGGAGATCAAAAAATTGAGAGAAAGGTCGATTTTAGAGAGTAAAAGTTCGATTGCGGAACGAGGAACGAAAGAGAAAGGTGGGAAAGAGGGATCGATTGGTGCTAGGGTTTTACAGAAGATGGGGGAAGAAAGAGTCGCTGGCTCCTATTTTGTGTTTTGGTTCGTCTGGACTTTCCTAATACGGGAAACAAACCAGAGAGATAGAGACCCCAAATAGTGGTATGGAGACAAATTGTACATAAATAGGCCCAGAATAATTACTTATTTATTTATTTTTATTATTATATTTTTTAGAATATTTTTATCAAGGTCAGAGTAAAAATAATTTTTTAAATTAAAATATAAAATAATATCAGAAAAGATAAAATAAATAAATTAAAATAAGCAATAAATTAAATTTAATGTTGTTTATTTTTTTTAGTGAATTTTTTTTATTTTTTATCAAACTTTTCTATTTGTTGGTTTGATCGACACGATTCAAATAAATAAAAAAATTATTTAAAAAATACAAAAATAAGCAAAGTTTTTGATCATGTTGGGCAACTTAGCTTTAAGTTAAATTTTTTATTTAAAATTATTTTATACCAAATTAAAAAAAATTATTTGGTAAACTGTATGAGTAATTTTAAATCAAAAAACAATGAATCAAAAAATTTAACGTAAAGTGGCTTTTAAGCTAAAAGATAAAAAATTTGACTTAAAGTTGTTATAATTATTTAAAAAAATTAGATAATTTTTTATTTAATATGAATCTTATTTGATAGATTTTGACGAATAAATTTAAAAAATATATTTTCTATAAAAAATAAATGTGTATAATAAAAGTTATGGTATTTTTTAAAAATATATAAAAGAATTTTATGTATAAAATCAAAAATGTTAAAAAACTAAAAGTCTTTGAGTTGCCAAATGAGACTTATTGACCTTTTAGATTTTAAACAAAAAAATAAAAAAATTCAACTTAAAACTGACTTAAAACCAATTACCAAACAAGGCCTTTAAAAGGTTTCTTTAGCAGCATTTTTTAAAAACTTGTTTTTTTGGTAAAAAAAAAAAAGGTCTTAGCTTATAGTGTTTGATATTTCTAAAAAACATTATTAACTTTTTTTCAATTTGTTATCTAATAAAAAAGCCTCTACATTTTAAATATTTTTATTTTTTAATCTAATAATTATAATACTCTTAATTAAAAAGTTAATTCTACTCTAAAATTACAACAATCGTACAATTATTTTAAATATTACAACTTAAAAATAAAAAAATAATAACATATTAGGTTTTTACAACAAGCAAAACACACACACACACACAATCAACCAATCTAACTTTTTTCCTTACATTTCTTCTAAAAAAATTAAATTTCTTATAAATTAAAATTTTTAAACATTTCAAACAAAATAATGTAAAAACAAATAGACCCAGTTGGAATAAACAAATTCGGCATTTCTTTTTTTATCTTTGTATCTTTTAGTCATGTTTTTTTATTTTTTGATTCGTAGTAATAAAAATATTCAAAATAAAAAAATAAAAACAATTTGCTAAATATAAAAATAAGTAATAGAATTACTTTTAAAATTTTACATGATAAAAGAGAATTTGATGTGACATTTATAAAAATATCAAAATTTTAATATTTAAAATTAGACAATCTTAACTTTTCTTTTTGCTCTCTCGAATCTCCCATGTTGTTATATAAAAAATATATAAACAATATTTATTAATTTTACTTCTCCTTTTACTAATTTAACAAAAAAGATTTAACTTTTAATTTTTTTATTTTTTTATTTTTTTACTTTGAGTATCTTGAAATTATTTGATTAACTAATTATTAATATGAATTTATGTTTTACTTTTAAATTATTAAAATAAAAAATTTGAGTGCCTCTAAACCCGAGTCATAAATAGCCTTAAAAATTAAAAAATTATTTTATTTCAATATACATATCTATACCCTCTAATATAAGAATGAGTGTGTAGCTTTACTAATCATCCGGTGAATTATTTTTTTCTAATATTTATTTCTTTTATATCAGAATGAGTTTTGTTTATATTTTCTTATGATTTTTAACCTATAATATATGAAAATGGCAGTTGTTTCATTTGAATGTTTTTTTTTCCTTTTTAACCTTATGATATATGAAAAAGCACTTTTTTTTTCCTTTTTAAGTATTTTTGCATTTTTAATTTTTGTTGGGTTAGTTTATACTTCTAAACAATACTAATAAAAATTATACTTTGATAAAAATCTATATAACAATACAATTGTATTAAATGTAGATGTGATTCTACTATTTTAGTTTATTCAATTGTGGTATAATACAAATTATATATAATTGCCTATTATAACCAAATCTTCAAATTTTTTTTATATATATTTATTTTAGTTTAGACTTCTAAATA